>JAQRGC011390229.1:0-16540 GCA_028659135.1 Plantago lanceolata | reverse complement strand
TAAAAAAAAGTTAATATTATGAAAGTTGAGATGTTATAGTTTCATAATATAACTTCTTAAAATATTTTCATCATACGGTTTGGAATTAATTTGAGGTCAAACGACCCTTAAAAAAATAAAAAAGTCAAAGTGTTACACTTCGGCTTGGACGGAGGTAGTATAATATAAAACATATAAAACTAAATAGTCCTAAACTAATCGAATCGAATATGGGGTTTTGTCGGCCTAACCATGTTGTGTATGGTGGTTTTGTTTCGTGTACTTTTAGTACACCTTTTGGACCTCTATTAAGTAATAAATTTGGCTGCTTCAAAAAAAAAAACTAGTTGAATCGAATATAACTAAATTAAAATTAAGGAGTTCTTAGACGAAGATAACATACTCGAACTCCGGATTTCACACCGTCGGTGTTAAATGTTGGTGGGAAAGGAGTGATGTAAAAAATTGTTTCCTTGCCACGTACGTACGGACATCCTCTCTTATTACCCCTCACCAGATTCTGTGGGCCCTTTCAGCATTAGGATTGAGACGGTCTACAGTCACCTACCTAGTGGATAAGTTCTTGAGAAAAATTATCCAGTAAAAAAAAATTTACCTTTTTTACCCCAAAATTAATTTCATTATTATTACAGTATATAAAACCTAACAACTCTTCCATTACATCTCTCTAAACACACTCGTGTAACGGTGCTGCAACTCTCTTATTCTGGTGGTAATATTAATAATAATCACTACTTTTCTTGATTTGATTCGTTTTCTTCATGCACATTTTGATCTTTTCTCGCCCCAATTCTTCAATTTGCTGATTCTGTAATTTCTTGACATGTTTCTGTAAAAAAAAATTAAGCTTTTGAGGGTCTAAAACGGATTCTTTAATTCTTGAAATTGAGCAAAAGATTCAATCTTTCATGTTATTTTAGTGTATTGCTTTGTGGGTTGGAGTTTGTTTGTGATGTTTAGTATTTGGGGGGTTGGAATTGGTGAAAAGACTCAATTTTGGGATTTTGTGTGTTGGAATTGGGGGTTTTGTTGATGATTGATTGAAATCTGATTCTATGATCTTGGATGTGTTGTTTAATTGTTTTCAGTGATTTGGAGTTTGAAGAGATGGAGAGTGGGATTGATTTCATGCAGTTCCTTGAGATGGATGTGTCCTTGTACATTATGGGGTTCTTGGATGATCCTGTTGATATTGTTCGGGCAAGTGCTGTCTCGCGCTTTTGGCACAACTTAGGTGTGTTCAAATGTGTTCCATTTTACTGATTAGAACCATCCTGCTATACTGTTTAGATTTCGCGAGTTGAGTTATGTTCGATAGATATTGTTTGTTATGGTACGATAGATATTGTTTGTTATGGGTCTAATTGAGTTGCTGTGACTACATTTTAGTTAAATAGAAGGATTGTGGTCTTATATAATTGGTGTGTTTATATATGTTGAGACTTGGGATATACGGAAGAGACCATCAGACCGATAGTATATTATTCACTTATGCTGGAAATCTGGCATTGAAATGTCAGCTAAGAGTTTTGCGAGTTATGTTCGATAGATATTGTTTTGTTATGGTACGGTAGATGTTGTTTGTTATGGGTCTAATTGAGTTGCTGTGACTACATTCTAGTTGAATAGAAGGATTGTGGTCTTTGTTGCTAGATTTAACTCATACAAATGTACAATTGGTGTGTTTATATATGTTGAGACTTGAGAGTTGAGACAGACGGAAGAGACCATCAGACCGATAGTATATTATTCACTTATGCTGGAAATCTGGCATTGAAATGTCAGCTAAGAGTTTGAAATTTTACTAGGAACGTAACCTTGAATAGTTTAGTACCATCAGTGTCCAGGGCAATACCATTAGTCTCGGTGCTTATTGTTCGTTTGGGATCATTTAAATGTCCGGCCAGTTCTGTTGAGAGCTGTGTGGAAGTTACTTCAGTCTATTTAAGTACACTGCTTGGGTTGTTGAGTTATCATGAACAGTGATTTTGTATCTTAGTTATACCTAGTAGCCGTAAAAGTAAATCTGATTTACCTGGGATTCTGAATTTCTATTATCCTTAGCATGCTGTTGTAATTTGTGCATAAAGATGCGAATGACGGGACATAATTTGAAGAGGGTAAACGGAGTTTAACTAAGTTTCTCGAGTTCTGTCAACTTTCTGTGATTAAATTTGATTCTTCTGTGTCATTGAATGTTTTGCAAATACAATGCCTGAACTATTATTTGTGTTTCAGTGATTGCCAATGAATTTGCAAAACGGCTGTGCTTGAGAAAATTCCCGGGAATTACCAGTGTTCTCGGTGTGGTTAATACAAGTAAAGGCATGTTAGATTCAGTAGAGGCTGAATATACCAGTGAGGAATGGGCGGTCCTGAAGAGGGAGCAGCAGGTTTATGCTTCACTGCTTCTGGCCCTGACAAAGTCTAATGTTGTAGCTAAGGATTTCATAGAAAATGCAGTAAGTGCGTCGAGCACTGATAATTATCCTATAGAAAGTGTTGTCCACACTTTGAACCCAAAAGACAAACTCCGGGACGACAGACCTTCCTACTGGTCAAGTAAAGGAGAAGCTAACCCTGATGTTCCGGAGACACTAATATATAAACTACATGGCGGCATTTGGCTTCTTACTGGAGTCGATGTACAGCCTTTTGAAGGTAACTGCACATTCTTACTTTCTTTTTTTTCTTTTTCCTTTCTTCTATATGCCTCACATTTGTTTTATATTTCCTGTTTCAGCTTATTTCCAGCCTGGAGAACCCATATATTCTGCAAAATTTGTAAGATTCAGATATGGCCATCCTAAATCACCAGAGGAGTTCAAAACCCACAAACTCCAGTATCCATGTGAAAAGCCTGCTGATGATAGTTTTGTTTGGACTTACACTTCGCCAGAGTTTCCAATGGCACAGGTGATTTACTTAAAAGTCTATAAAATGTCTTCCAAAATTTTTCGGTTTTCACTCTTATCATATTTGTTCTGTTACCTTTAGGATTTAACTGTAGCAAAACTTATAAGTATATGTTTGAACTACATGTACATGGGTGTGAGCTAGTGTGGCTGGGGCATTTGATCAATACTTTTGAATTTCTATTCAAAATGTTTTGATACTTTTGTCATGGAGTGTTTATGTTTAAATATAAGAACTTATTGGACTTCACAATTTGCAAGTCACATCGCATTCAACTTTTTATATCCTCATTGGGAATGGTTGAGTCAGTCGATATATGATCTGTTGTCTAGGTGAGATAGGTTAAATGCAATTTTTCTTCTTCTTCCCACTAGTATTTTTGACATTCTCTCTTTCTCTCTCTCGTTGAACAGAATGACCGTTTGCAGCAATTCATGCTACCAGAGCCTGTCCTTTGTGTAGGTGGATATCTGCAGATTGAACTGTTGGGTAGAGTTCAACAACAGGAGATGGACGGGCTGTACTATATATGGTTAGTTCAGAATTCCTTTCCTTATCTTGGAAAAAGATCGACATACATTTATCTGATCTCCATTTTGCTAGTTTCTGCTTGGGAATCATATTCTATGCCTATGGTGTCACCTACATTGTACTATTACACAGTACGAATATGAACAAAGGATTCAACTGAATTCTTGATAGTTTTTCTGGATGAGGCCTTTACGTTTCTTGTGGCTCCTGACCCTTTTAAGTTTGTTCACTTGAATGGAGCATGTAATCGAATACTATCGTATGACTGTGAAGCTGTAAATTAGAAGTTGGTTTGTGAATTTAAATATGTATGTTGTTTACCCTTATCTACGAATGCTGCAGTGTGTGTTATGCCCGAGCACTTGGGAGGCCTCTGTATCCTGCCTTTGACATAGAAAAGGCAGAACCAAATGAGAAACCGCTGCTGAAGTTCAACCCTAAGAATCTGAAAGCTGTCCTGAAGAGGTCTTCTAGTGGCAAAAACGCAAGCTCGTGCAAGTTAGAAGAAGAGATGCTGCTGGAGAGACTTCATGTGCTGGAATTATTTTTCCGCAGGATGCAGGGAGGATTTGCCCAGTTCTATGGAGCTCTGGACGAGGAAGAAGAAGATGATGGCGGTGAGGAATACTTCGTACAAGTGGTACAGCAGGTGATTAATAACCGGAACAGGGAGGTGGGCCCAAACTACGTTTCAGAGGTCGAGTCCGAAGATGAAGATGATGAGGAATCCGAAGATGAAGATGAAGAAACGGACTGAGCTTTAATTTTCTGATGATGATGCGAATAAATATCTGTTATCGTATAACTAAGGGTCTCAACTTTTGACCTTGGATTTGTATAAATCATGAAACAATCCCATATTGTTGTATGCTCTATGTACATGCATGTGTGTTGCTGAGTGTTGGTATGGTTCTCATTTTGGATTACGCAAATTCTGTGTTGTACTATGTGAAGTTGCTTATTGTTGGTTGCATTAGTTTCTTAAGTCTTTGTTTCGGTTTCTTATATGCTTACGCTCCCTTTTCGTGCTGGGGTGCACGCCCGCACGGGGAGTGTGACCGGAGAACCCCCTAGTGCATTTACTAATCACATTACATGTAAATTCGTGTGTGGCAAATTCACGTATAGCTTTAAAGAACTCTGTAAACTTTTCGGCATTGAAGTTTTCGATGAAGCAGTTCACTCGAGTATAGTTTCAATTGCTAGCTTACCAATCCAATTAAAAGAGAAATTTTATTCTCAACTCACAATAATATTTCCGCGTATTTTGCATTTCTGTTTAAAGTACCATTCGATTCTTGTTTGAATAGTGTTGTTATACGAGCCGAGCCGAGTATCGCTTGGCTTGGCTCGGCTCGTTTGGCATTCGAGTCGAGCCTGGGCTCGGCTCGTTAACGAAACGAGTAAAAAGTTAGGCTTGGGCTCGGCTCATTAGGCTCGTTCGAGCCTAATCAAGCTCGAACCGAACTTGTACTTAAAAAAAATAGAAGTAAAAATATAAAGTAATATGTTAAAATTAAGAATAATTTCAAAATTCAATATCACACATTGCAAACCAACAGTAGAAATGTGCTAACATAAATATGTATACTTAATATATACAAAATGACAAAACACACCATCATTATGACAATTGAATAAGAGAATTAACACAATCGAGTATTATCGAGCCGAGTCAAGCTCGGCTCGTTAAGGAAACGAGTATAAGTTTAGGCTCGGGCTCGACTCGTTAACCTTATCGAGCGAGCCGAGCTCGAGCCTTACCGAGCCGAGCCAAGCGAGTATTCGATAAGGCTCGACTCACATAATAGCTCTATGTTTGAACCACTAACATTGTGAAGAAATCATATAAATTTTCCGACAAAATCTAATTTTTAGATGATGGTTATATGGAGTAGATAATACTTACGCGTATTATCCATTTATGTTGTAAGTACGACCCGGTTCTTATTTGAACCATCAACACCGTGATGAAATCATATAAATTTTTTCCAACAAAATCTTAATTTTTAGATGATTGTTTACCCCTTCTGTCCAACTAATAATAAAACGTAAGACATTTTAGTGTTGACTTTGACCACGTACTACTGTTAGTCTTACATGACCTTAAAAAATGTTTAATGGTAAAATTATATTAGGAAGTGTAATCTCATAACATAACATAATTAGGAGTGATTTGTAGACTTGTTGCCGAACACGATATCGCTAAATCAAGCGACACATTATTAATAAAATAAATTTTGTAACGTTTTAACTTTCAACTTATACATAGTATTTCATAATATAGTTTCATTAAGGCTCCCTTCAATTTGAATGAGAGTTTCTCAATGAATTGAATTGAACTGAATAAAGTGAAATTAAGTATAAAATTGAACTAAACAAATTTAAATTGAATCAAATAAAACTGAACTAAATTAACTGAACACAATTAAAATTAATGTGAATTTATTGAACAGAGCCTAAATATCTACTCAATATTATTTATAATTAATAATTTTTATTTTTATTTTGAAACGGCATTTTATAATTAATAATTGATGCCCAAATATATAGAAAGAAAGAAAAAATAAAGAAAATGAAATATTAAAGTAGAAAATGAAAATACACTTGTTCATCTTCTTCATTGCCAGCTTCTTGATTTTCTTCACAGTTTCACATGGTTCTCGCTCTCAAGCTCGCATGAAGTACAAGCAAACAAAGAAAACCCATTACCCGTTGTCTCCTTCACTAGTCACTCTACTCACCCCAGATTAATTTTCACCAGAAAAGGTACTGCAATTTTTCTCTCTTTGTAATTTAGTCCCTTGCTTCAATTTCGTTTGCTATGTTAAAGATTTAATAGTCCTTTGCTTTAACTTTGTCGATACAATTGATGCATTTTAGATTTTACTTTAGTCCAGTTCAAGAAGCTCTGGTGAATTCAATTTCTCTGTTTACAATTTTATCCCCAATTATCTGTAATCTTGAGTTGTTTTTGAGGTTTTTGTGATTGAGTTGTTTTGGGATTCTTGATGGATTGAGAATTTGAAATGAGTAGTGTTTTGGGTGTTCTTGAGCAGGGTATGTCTCAGATGGATGGGAGGCTTGTGGACTGCATTCATGCTGATTTGATCTCTAAAATATTATCGTACTTGGACGATGTGGCTGATGTGGTTCGTGCTAGTGCGGTTTCGTGGTGGTGGCGCAACTTAGGTGAGCTGCATTTGATGTTCTTTGCGTGGTTTGATGTTCTTTCGTACGTGTTTTTGTTAGTTTTATTGGAATCACCTCGAAGATTATAAAAATATGTGAGTAGGTTGTGGGTATTATGCTTGCGTTTGATGGGACGGGAGTAGATTGTTTCCCTTAGCACGCGTGAGACGATTTTATGATAATCTGAATGAGTTACTGATTCTCTTGTTGCACTTTTGAGCATATATTGATTGCTACATTGCACGAAACAGTTTCGATCATGTCATGTGTACTCCATGATATAGAGCGTTGCTTTCTTAGGGTAGCGTACTGTCAGAAACAGTGGAAAGCATGTAAAGAGTTACACAAATTCTTGTATTGGCTGATGAAATGAGAATTCCGTACGGTGAAAGTAAGAAACATCACACATATTTATACTATGCTAATAAAACACTATACAAATGCTAAATTGGACCTCTAACATGCACCTAACTAACTTGATGCTTTAAGATTTCGTATATCACTTCAAATTCATCTAGAATGTGCTGCAGAACTCGGGTACTTATCTGCTGCAGAAATTGGGTAGTTATCTGCTGCAGCAGGTGAACCGTGAACCTAGTGTTTATAGCAACTTGTTTCTTTTTTATTTTCATCATTCTGCATCGACCTCTTCTTGTTCTTGCTTCAGTAGAGCATGTAGTTCACCCATGTCCCTCCTTGCTCTTTGCATTTGTTCTGGTCTGTCAGCTTGCTTGCTCAATGTGCTGCATGAACTCTGTGATACTCGTGGTTCATTATTTCCAATTGGAAACTGGGTGGGTGGATGGGTGTAAGCACGTAAATGATCCATACCTGTTTAATTTTGATTTCACTAAAGTTTAAGTTGAGTGACATAGTCTTGCTATGTGGCAATGCCTTCTTTTTCACCCAACATAGAATCTTGGAGTCTGACCCGTGAAAATAAAAGTAACTTTATCATATTCGATTGCTGAGTAGAACTTGAATTGAAGTTTGCAATTCATCAGTCATATCTGAGAGTGACAGTGATGCATTCATGTTGTGTATATGTTATCTAACATTGGTTCGTGTAGCTGTAAATATTCTGTGATTTTATGTTTTTGTTGCTCAAGATCTCAGCAAGAACTCACTCTAGGTACTTTCTTTTGTCAGTGATTTCAAATTGCTTATCCAAAAAGCTATGCCTGCAAAAGATTCCTTGGTTGGCTAATATTGCCTCTGTGGTAGAAGAAAATGATGGAATACAGGAAAGTTTCGATGTTGTATCTAGAAACCCCATCGACTTAGAGACTCTAGAGAGAGAGCATAAGATCTATACTTGTCTTCTTAGAGTGCTGGCCAAGCCCATCGTGTCCCCCAAAGAATGCTTGGCACTCCCAATTGGCGTGTCTAGCACCGATAATAACTTTGAAAGTATCATTAATACTCTGAATCCGGTAGATCGATATTCATCGGTTGGTATATACTGGTCAAGTACAGGGCAAACTGACCCTAACGTGCCGGAGCATATCTTGTACCTGCTAAAAACTCCTACATGCATCGTGACAGAAATCATTATACGTCCTTTTGAAGGTGAGGATACGTGCGTTTCCTTTTATTATCTTATTTTGTTTAATAAAATATTTCTGAGATTAATTCTGTTTTGTCAGTGTTCTGGGAGCCTGGAAGCCCTGTTTACTCTGCTAAGTCTGTCCGTTTCCGAATGGGTTGTCCAAAGTCACTAGCAGACCTGGAGATAACTGGAAATAACATATGTTCTTCCCAACCGCCTTCTCTTGACAAGTATACGTGGACATATACTTCGCCAGTGTTTCCCATGGCACAGGTAATCCACTTTCTCTGTGGTGGTGGTCAAATATTTGCGGAGTTGCGGTGCTGTTTCATTGTTGCTTGTTCTTTATTCATTCTAGCAGATCTTTAGGTTATTTTATTTCCAGATTTCATACATTTCAGTTACCTAATCCTTCTGTCCGACTGGTCTCTCTGCGGAAATCTGTTGGTCCTTGATTTTAAATTTTACGAGAGTCATTACTAATCTTCATGCAGCTTATCTAGAGCCGGATTCCATAGGTTCTTGTTAGCTCTCTAGAGTGGTTTAGTTAGTTCGATGAAAAATTACTCGTGAAAGAGAGAGAGATTTGTTTATCAGTGTCTCCTTAGATTTACTGCATTCGACCATATATGTACTACACAAATTAAAAGTTGAAATAGCATACAATCTTATCAGTGCCTTACATTTCCTCATATCTGAACAGGAAGCAACGTTGCAGCGATTCAAGTTACCAGAACCGGCCATTTGCATGGGTGGATATTTGCACATTGAGCTGTTGGGTAGAGCCCAGAGAGAAGAATATGATGGACTGTTCTATATATGGTTAGTCCCTCTTTTGGCAATATCTACGCGTACAGTTATACATTTCTTTGGCATTCTCCTACCACCTCATATAATGAACACAACCTTAACCTATACAATTGCAGTTTGGGTTACGTTAGTGTCATGGGGAGTACGCTAGAGCCGGCTTTCAACTTTGACATGACTCTGTCAGCAGAGCTTCGACTCAAATACTGTCCTTCTGGTGTAGACAGAGTTTTAGAAAGCTTCTCGAATGATGCATTGAAGATTCCTTGCAGATTTAGTTACATGAATCGTGCTGATTGGTTGCGTCATGCAATGGAGATCCCCTTGCATGTAGCAGAGGATGATGAGGAGCTTGATGAAGATGAGGATGATGATGAGTTTCCTCAGTTTTCTTGATTCTGTAATCATATGAAGATGATGGATTGTTACTTGCAGTGTGTGTGTTTTTTTTTTTTTTTTCCTTTTCTTTTTTAAGAACTTGTGTATGAGTTTTGCTTTTGGACTTGTGGTGGTACAAACTACAAACTGAAATGAAAGAAACAGAAACTTAGCAAGCAAACCGAATTTGAAAAATCAAATCGAGGCATGCATAAACATGGAGTAGTTTTTTCTAAACCCAGTTTTGAGTCTTTTGACAACTACTAAGCCTTCTCCGGCGGTCATTCATTTTCAAGTCTTCTCTTTCATACCACGTTAGCTTTCTAGTTAGGCTCCGTTCAATAGAATTGAGAGTTTCTAAATGGAACTTAACTGAAGTGAGTTAAAGTACAAATTTGAACCAAGCAAACATGAACTGAACCTAACTGAACTGAATGTAACTGAACTGAACTCAAGAGTCAAGCAAGACAACTGAAATTAAGGTGAATTGAACGGAGCCTTATTCTTACTCACACCTGAACACAAAAAACTCTCTCCGACAGTCATCCCTATTTAATTTACATTTTCCATTTAATTTTTTATTTCTTTTAAAAGTTTACTCTTTAAATAAGTACATTGAAAAGTAAAAATAATAAAATAAAAGATAAAAATAGAAAAGGTAGAGCTCATCCCAAAATGAAAATGGTTCTTTTGGAATGACTAACTCATCCTCACTCACACACTCATCAATATATGGGTGGGGATGAGCTTCAGTAGCTCACACATTGTTGGAGAAGGCCTATTATACAATTTAAATACAAAAGGTTTTTATTTTTAACGACGTAACATGTTGCAAAATGCCTTACAATACTTTAACATGTTGTATAGTATTCCACTACACATAAAATAGACATTATAGACGTGCTATAACACTTAAAACACCATGGGACACAGTAAGAATAAACCCGAGAAATGAATGTGGTTAGTCAATAATCTTCACTAGGAAGCATCAAACTAGGTATATGTCACTCTTCCGCCGCTTAATTAGCCACCAAACCAGATGTATTACTGTACGGTTCAAAGATTTCCAGAACAACAGTCACATAAGCTAGAATGCCTTTAGAGAAGAAGAGCAAATCATCTGCAAATATGAGGTGGATGATCATAATGATCTTAAGCGTAGCACATTTAAGATTGAATCACCTAGGATGTGAATGCAGAGTTTTCACCAACCTAGTTAGATACTCCATACTTGAGACAAACAAGAAAGAGGAAATAGGATCACCTTGACGCATGCCTTTTGTTCCAGCAAACGACTCAAGCAACCCGCCATTGAAATTAATCTGATACGAAATCGAAGTTAAACAGGTCATAATCCATCCCACAAACATATAAGGAAACTCTTAACCTCGCAATAATTACTTAACAAAATACTATATATACAACGGTTTGATGTCGTATAGTATTTCACAACACATAAAATAAACGTTATAAACATGACATACCGCTTAAAACACCATAAGACACAATAAGAATAAACCGGGGAAATAAATGCGGTTAGTCGATAAACTTCACTAGGAAAAAGATCAAACTAACAACTTTACAAAGTGTGTCGATTTTCCAAAACATTGGGGAGCGTTACGAAATCGTTCGAAACATCTGGGCTTATGTGCATGTTTCATAAAATACATGGGATAATTTGCAGTTTTCCATCATTCACTGTAGCTAACTTAATCGGAGATTATTATCAGAAAACTAAAGTTCCGGCATTTACAGAGTGAAGAAGAAGCTAAAATTCTCCACCATTTCTCCATCGTAAGATCATCACTCTCCTTGTATGTGTTCAACGATTCTCAGTGATCAAAACCCAGTTTGGATATGTTGTAATTCCATGGATTTTCTCTTCTTTTTTTTTTTATCCCCTTTTTGTCATTTCCAAGATCAAGAATTTGGGTGTTCTTTTCGTTTCTGTAATTGATTGAATGTTTGAGAAGCTTACAAATTGAGCATGACCCTTTACAAGTTTTGATTGATTAATGATAGCTCTGTCTGCAATTCTTAATTTCATTTGCTTTTCTCTGAATATCTGTCCAAGAATTTGTACCTATATTAGTTTAGTTTGTTTAAAGAATTTTGTGTTGAATTAGCTCTTGGGTGGATTGACATGCTCAAAATTTGTGTCTGGAGCAGGATATACCTTGAATGGAGATTCGACTGGATTTTGTGGACCGGTTTCAGAGTGATGTGGCATCTATGATCTTTTCTTTGTTAGATGATTCAGCTGATCTTGTTCGTGCTACTGGCGTTTCGCGCGGTTGGCGCGATTTGGGTGAGCTGGATTTGTTGGAAATGTTTCCTTTATCTTAAACTTGCATGTTTTCATGAGTTATGTAAGTGTTGTCAAGTGTAATGTTGTTGGCAAACATTTGTGGTTTCTGTTGTGATGATGCATGTGAGCGTAGTTCTTGGTGGTCGATATTGTTCTCTTGCTTTGTGAGAGTCCTATTTTACGCGTTTATTTGCACATGGCAACACAATAGTTCTGTGGAATCATTGTGGTTTCTGTTGTGATGATGCACGTGAGCGTAGTTCTTGGTGGTCGATATTGTTCTCTTGTTTTAGTGAGAGTCCTATTTTACGCGTCTATTTGCACGTGGCAACACAAAAGTTCTGTGGAATCATTTCATATATCTAGGTGGAAAACATGAGGTGCATTTCGCTGAATATTCTTGCTTGTTTGCCAAACATTTGTGGTTTCTGTTGTGATGATGCACGTGAGCGTTAGTTCTTGGTGGTCGATATTGTTCTCTTGTTTTGTGAGAGTCCTATTTTATGCGTCTATTTGCACGTGGCAACACAATAGTTCTGTGGAATCATTTCATATATCTAGGTGGAAAACGTGAGGTGTATTTCGTTGAATATTAAAGTTTAGTTGTGCTTCTTGTTTCTGCTTGTTTGCACCATGAGGAGCTATGCTTGCTATTCTTGTTTATCATACTGCCGGCATCATGTCTGAAAGGTCCACGTGTTTGTTCATTTACCTACTAATCTTAGTCGTACAAAAGTCTCCATGTTTTCACTATGATTTGACTCAGTAGAGACTTTTACTGCAAATGCATTGAAAATAAGGAGGTTCTTCTTGGCTTTGATTCACCGGGATAATGCAGTTCACTTAATTTTACTGTGAGATGACATATTTGTCACTGAGATATAATTAAATTTTACAAGAAACATCCCATATTTATTTGTGTATCTGTTTTGCTGGGCCTGGAAATGGTGAGTGCTATCCATCTTCAGATTCTTGAAGAGGAAATTATGTAAATTATCTAAAACGTGAGCGTTTGAACTTTTCGCAGTGATAGCAAATTGCCTTTCCAAAAAGCTATGTTTGAGAAAGATTCCTCCAATGGCAAGCATTTCCTCTGTGGTCGAAGAAAACGATGGCATACTAAGAATTGTGGATGCTGTATCAAGCGATCCCATCAACTGGGAGACTCTTCTGAGGGAGCATCGGATTTATACTACGCTACTCAAGATACTGGCAGATCCAATTAAAGGACGTAAGGAATGCTTAGCGTTTCCAGTTGGTGCATCCAGCACAGATCGTGATCCTGTAGAAAATGTTGTCAATACTCTCGTTCCATTGGATCGATATTCATGGGGCGCTTCATACTGGTCAAGTTCAGGCCAGAGTGACCCTAATGTGCCTGAGCATATACTATACAGACTGATAACTACTACATGCATTATCAAGGAAATCCTTATACGTCCTTTTGAAGGTTCTTTATCTGCTCTCTTATCTCTATGCTCTTCCCTTGCTTAATTTCAGTGTGGTGAATGTATATTAGTCGAATATTGTGGTGTTTACTTCTTCACCCTATAATAAGTTTAAGAAATAGATGTGGTCCCATGGTTATGCGATCAAGAATTTAATAACAATAGTAAGTGTAATGGGAATATGTACATTCCAAAGGGTCTATCAATAAAATTTTCAAGTTTCGGGGGAATTCGACAAAAGGTCCAAATTTCAAGGATACTGTGTAATTTTAGTTTGATAATCTCCTTGTTTTCGCATTTGCGTGTGAACATTCGTGCTAATTTCTCTACTTTTATTCTTTGATTAATCTTTAGTGTTCTACGCGGATGGAAACCCTGTTTGCTCAGCGAAGTCCGTGCGTTTTCGAATGGGTCATCCTAAATCAGTAGAAGACCTGGAAAATCTCCAGATGTACCATCTCTATCCTTCGGAAAAGCCTTCACTCGACAAGTATGTTTGGACATATACTTCTCCAGAGTTTCCAATGGCACAGGTAATCTTACATCATAATGTGTGGGCTGGATTCGTATCAACTGGTTTTTGTTTTGTCGAAGAGAGTGAGTTTATGGAGAGGTTAATGCGAGTTCTTTTTGCTATCAAAAAGTTTGGTTCCTTTTATCTGTTGCTACAAAATCTATTCGTGCTGATTTAGAAAAAGCTACTTCATTTCCTATTCGAAAATAAGAAAGTGACCAGATGCCAGAGTTATTGTAACTTGGAGCATTGCTATGCGAGTGATGGGTTTGCAGGAAGATTTTGTTTCTTTCTTTACATATGTTCTTAACCATCTCTTTCCTTTACAATAGAAGAACCTCTTAACCGATGGCCACAGCTTCTAAGAGTATACTTTCGCTTAGGAAATTCCGGCCTGTAAAAGAAATTGTTTGCTCAAGCTCTTTCTTTTCCTTGCATTTGAGTAGGAATCACGGATGCAACACTTCGAGTTACCAGAACCTGCTATTTGCATGGGTGGATTTTTGCTGATTGAGCTGTTGGGGCGAGTTCAGAGAGCAGAAGCTGACGGACTGTACTACATATGGTTAGCCCAAGATTTCATTCTTTGCTCGTTCTGTTAGTGCTCAATGTTATATTAGTTCCTAAACCACCGTGTTTTGCCATTGGTTCGTTGCAGCTTGGGTCATGTTAAGGTCCTGGGGCTACCGCTGGAACCAGCTTTCAAGTTTCTGTTGTCTCCATGGGGAGAGCCGATACTCAAGTATTCTCCTCATGCTGTTGATGACGTGATAGCAAGCCTTTCAGATGAGGAGGAGCATCCTCGAACTGCATTAACGGGCATAAACCAGTTGCGTCATCTTGGAGAGTTGTTGTTTCCAGTGGATCTTCATCAGGCTCTCGATCGGTTTATCTAGGCAGTGTTAATACCGTGTTCTGTTAAGTGTATGTGTATCTGCTGAAGTGTATGTGTATCTGCTGAAGTGTATGTTTGGGATGTCTAACTTCATTACAGTCGCGTTGCATTGCGCTAATATTAGTACATTGATCCAAACTGTTAGACCGATCTCATGTTCGATCCAATCGTTGATCGGTTATTATCGCAATTGATGCATTTTATAATTAATAAGGAAAAATAAAAACAAAAAGATAAGAAAGTATATGAACAAGCAATCTGACAATGGAGTTCAGTGATCTATGTTCAGCAAAAGAATGCTCATTCCCAAGGATGACTAAACCACGTAAAAACGTCCAAATACCGAAAACTGCTAACAAAGTCTGTTCGCTCCTTGCGCTTATGATCTTGCCTCCATCTGAGTCGCAAGCGTGCTAGTTTTCCTGTGTATGCAGCATTTCGACCATCTATCAGTTCTTTCAACGGTACAGTTCGCCAGTCCGAGACAGTTTCTTCAAAGAGTTCCAGAGTAACTTCCTCCAAACCATGAACTCCGAACAGGATTTGCATTAGACCGGAGCATAGCAGATTCTTCTTACGTTTGTAATGACACGATTGCCCAACCTGGTCGGAACCCATCAAGTTTCGAGTAATCATGATGGGGCGGAAGAACCTACATAGATCACCGAACTGATGAGGAGACATATCTACTGATACGTACACATGAACGATCACATTCTCCACCACTGCAGTAATGAAATACGGAAAATCTTGATGCCAGTGATCGGAGCATTTGAAATGCAGAGTAACTGTGGAACGACTCAACTCTTTCAGAAGCTTTCTCAATTTCGGAAACAACCAATCAGGCCGAAGATCAAAAGTCTCCACGAACCGACTAAGATCAAAAGTCTCCACGACCCGTACGTTCAGATCTGATATCCATTCCCTGGATGTAGTACTAACAGACAGTGAAGGCACACATTTCTGAATACTAAAATCAAAACTGAACTTGCAAATATTTGGAGCATCCAAGTGCAGTTTCGTCAACACATGGTCCCGATCCAGATCCAACGTTAAGTACTTAACCGACTGGCTCGAAATATGTATATCCTCAAGTCCACCAGGACCACGACAATGCCTAAGAACCAAGTCTTCCACGCAAGGAAATCTTTTCGAAAACTTGCTAAAAAACTCATCATCAACCCTTACTCTATCCAACCTCAAGACACGCACGTTAGAGTAGTTAACCGTGGAAGTAACCGATCCTCCTTCAATGTCAAGAGAAATTAGACCAGTGTCAGATGATGTAATACGAAGATTCACGAGTTTCTCCAACTTACAGATATTTACGTTACGCAGATTATAGCAGTTATCCAAATTCAAGTATTCAATCAGAGGACATGACGAGAGAATAACGCGAAGCATGGAGTCACAAACATAACATTGTTGAAGATTTAAAGACACAAGACGGGCGCAGAGTACTCCCCCGTCAATCAACTTATCGATGGTCGAAAATTTAACAGATAATTTCTTAAGAGAAGTAGCTGTAAACACTTGAGGAGGTAAAACAGAAAATGGAACACTGGCCAAATCAATCTCATTCACTCCCAATTTCGACACACGCTTAATCAACTCGGAGACGATATAAGTATAGGTATCTCTGTACTGAAAACGCACATTCATGGTTAACACGAACTTATCAGGCTTTAGGTTCAGTCTCTCATACACATGCAGAGTTTTCCCTACGACATCAAAGAAATTAGCTTTCGCGACGAGATCAACGAACTTATCTTTCGCTACTCGACTGAAGAACGGCTGTGATGCGAATGATTTCCTTGTGTGAAGGGTGAAATCCTTTTCGACGAAAGTGAGAACAGGGCGTGTGGAACATGCAGCGTGCCATGATTTCGACAGTACCGAGGTTCGAACAGCTTCGGTTAAGTCCATGTGGGATTGTATGTGATGGATGATTTCTTCAGGGAATTCAAGTTCACAAGCAATCGCCATTGTTGGATTGGATCTT
>JAQRGC011367383.1:0-15473 GCA_028659135.1 Plantago lanceolata | reverse complement strand
TAAAAAAAAAAGAAAAAAATATAAAGAGAAGTAAGAAAAGAAATGGAAAAAGGAAAAAAAATATTTGTAATGAAAGGAAAAAAGGGAAAAGAAAATAAAAATATTAGGGCATATTTGGTTTGTTGAAATTGGATAATAGATTATTAGTTGGTCAAAGGAAATTAGTTTATTAGGACTCAGACGTAATAGATTGACTAAGTGAGTGTTTGCAAATACTTTTACAATATGATTTTGACATGCTTTTGCTAAAAGTTAAAAAAAGTTGATTTTAATCAAAAGTTGTGGGGGTTTGATATTTTAGTCCAAAAACAGCTTAAAGTTTTAGAAGTAAAAGTTGTAGTGTTTGGCAAATTCAATTAAAGCGTTTGTTTTTAGTTAAAAAATAATTACGAATTGATTAAAGCAGGTAGAAGCATCAATTTACTTGCTTCTTAACTTCTAGCAGTTATCTGCTTTTTTCCAGGAGAAGTTGCAGCAGAAGTTGTAAAATAAAACACTAAAAAATTGATTTTACTACTCCAAAAGCACAAAAAATCACTTTTTTAAAGCATTTATAGGGACAGAAATGCAAAGTGCCCTACTAGTGGGGGTGCCAACTGCCATTTTAATAAACCCTTATTTTTTTAATATGATTAAATATTAATATAATGTTAAATTGAACTTTAAAAAAGTTAGGCTCCGTTCAATTCGACTGAGAGTTTCTGAACTGAACTTAACTGAACTGAACTGAATGAAGCTGAACTGAACTTAAGTGAATTGAATGAACCTGAACTGAACTTAACTGAACTGAACTGAATTAAAGTACAAATTTAAACTAAGCAAACCTGAACTGAACTTAACTGAACTGAATTGAATGGACCTGAACTGAACTGAACTGAACTGAATGGACCTGAACTGAACTGAACTGAACTTAATTTAACAGAAATTAAGGTGACTTGAACAGATCCTTAATAAAATTAAAATGAAAAACTTGTCCTTCTTCAATTATTTACTTAGGATAGATTATATGTCCAAGAATTAAGCACCTTATTATTTTTTCTCTCTTAGAATTAACTATTAAGGAGTATTTTATTTAGGCTCTGTTCAATTCGACTGAGAGTTTCTGAACTGAACTCAACTGAACTGAACTGAACTGAACTGAATGAACTTGAACTGAACTTAAGTGAACTGAATGGACTTGAACTGAACTTAACTGAACTGAACTGAACTGAATTGAAGTACAAATTTGAACTAAGCAAACAGGAACTGAACTGAAATGAACTGAATGGACCTAAACTAAACTGAACTGAACTGAATTGAATGGACATAAACTGAACTGAACTGAACTGAATACAACTGAAATTAAGGTGAACTGAACAGATGTAAGATGAAAAAGGTGCGAGGGGTACTGGGCTTTGAGGCTTTGACGGTTTGACCTATGAATTTTGGTTTGGCCCAAGCCCATATATGGTGTTTCATGGGCCACATTCCGGCACAAGGCCCACAAGATTTTCTTTTCCTTAATAAATAAACTTGATTACATGACAAAATTAGCTAACCACATATTTCGGGGCCGTTCATGAAGTTCCAATTTCTCAGGGGCTCATGCTGCAAATCTAACACCCAGGGATTTTAAAGGAAGAGTCTAGCAATAAGCCCTAAACTGCTAAACCTCCATTTCTCCGCGCTTAACTCTCACTCTCTCCCCTCCTCCATCACTTCGATCTCGACCAACTTTGAAACCCTAGCTACTTTACTCTCTGCTCCGATTTGCAGAGATCAAACACCAATCTATTAAAAATGTCTATCCGAATGCTGAATCCGAATGCCGAAGTGCTGAACAAGAATAATGCGGTTCACATGAACATTAACGCCGCTAAGGGGCTTCAGGATGTGCTCAAGAGCAATCTCGGACCCAAAGGAACCATCAAAATGTATTAATCTCTCGTTATTTGGTTGTAATTTGTTTCGGTTTCGAAGTTTTAGCTGATATGGTGATGTGTTTGGTTTTGGCAGGCTTGTTGGCGGAGCTGGTGATATTAAGCTCACCAAGGATGGAAACACCCTTCTCAAAGAGATGGTTCGTTAATTGATTTTGATTTTGTTCAGTTTCGTGTATTACTTAGGGTAGTTCGATTTAGGTTTTGTGCTTTTGCTTCAAGTTAAAATATGCTGAAATTAGGTTTTGTGCTTTTGCTTGAAATTAAAATATGCTGAAATTTGAATTACTGAGTTGTGTTTGGTGTAGGACTCTGAATCATAGATAGTTAGAGCATACTAATAGTCTAGATCAAAGTACTTTGGCATCTTCTTGTGATAGGAGCAACTGAATAAGTTCATTCGTACTGTTTTTTTGGCGTTATTGATATTCTGTGTTTGCGTTGCTTGGTTTTTAGTCAAGTTAATTGATCTAGCTGCGGCATCAAGGAGTATGTTTCCACCAGTAATTGGATTCTCATACAACCACTGTTTTATAGAATATTCGAACTTCAGACCAGATAGACATATGGTGTGGTCTAATGATACACTCATACACCTAGGTGATATAACTGAACTGCAAAAAGTAATTGAAATGACCAATGTTGTGTTTTATTCCGTTTTGTTTTTGCACTTGCATTCTCATGTTGGACAAAAAAGTCCAGGGTATGGATTTTATACTCATCCAATTACTTTGTTTTGATGATACAGCAAATCCAGAACCCTACAGCCATCATGATCGCTAGAACTGCTGTTGCCCAGGATGATACAAGTGGAGATGGTACTACTTCTACTGTTCTCTTTATTGGAGAGCTAATGAAACAATCAGAGCGGTACATAGATGAAGGTAAGTTAAAGTTAATATCCATGCAGAAGTTGTCTGATATTGCAACATTTCACATTCTGTTCTTACTTCAGTAGACAGTTTCACTAGTCTGTATATTTTGGCAATCCTCTTCCAAATGGTGAAAATTTAGTTTTTTCTTGTAGGGCATAAGGAAGTACTGTAATTATCTATTAGTACTTCTCAGTTGTCATGTGTACATGCATTATCTTTAGCTTTGCTTCTAAGTTCTAATTGGCCCCAAACAGTTGAACAATGCATGCATACATTTTGCCTTCACTGGTATAACACGTATTTTATGTCACTTATTTGCCAAATATTGTTAGCAAAATAGTCTAATGAATTATTATAGTAACACAATCTAGGAGCCACACAATCCAAGATTCATCAAACTGCTGCATGCCATTTTTTATATAAGAGAACAGGGTGAATACGCTATATAGCAAGTATAACGGATCTTATGAAGGATATCCAAGTGACTGAGTTCCTGTTTGATATCTGTTTGACTGCCTCTCTACAGGAGCACATCCACGTGTTCTAGTTGACGGTTTTGAAATTGCTAAGCGAGCAACACTCCAATTTCTTGAGAAATTCAAGACTCCTGTTGTGATGGGTAATGAACCAGATAAAGAGATTCTGAAGATGGTGGCAAGAACAACACTTAGGACTAAGGTTTTTTCAACTGTTCAGATATTTATCTCTCAATCTCAATATATGTTTATTTCACCAATCGTGCGCTTGACTAATGTGTTTTCCCTCATATGCAGTTGTACGAGGCATTGGCTGACCAACTAACTGAGATTGTTGTAAACTCTGTGAGTGACATGTGATGTTTCCAAGTTTATTGTTATAAATTCATTTGTATATACACAATGACTTTTACCAGGCTGCCAAGAGATGAAGAAAATTATATGTTGGCACAACTATGTTCTTATTAGTTCTCATCTGTGATGCTCTAGGTACTCTGCATTCGTAAGCCTGAAGAGTCTATTGATCTATTTATGGTCGAGATAATGCACATGCGCCACAAGTTTGATGTCGACACTCGCCTGGTATTTGACCTCGATAAATGCTGTTGGTTTAAAGTTTTCAATCTGATTTTATGTGCACATGCGTCAAACATTGTTCAAAGCTTAGTATTGGCATAGGCATATTACTCATAATACTCTTCAGTAAATGCACATCCAATTGTTTAGGAACTACTTGTGTTCGATTGGGTAAATCTATTGTTTTTGGATTTCACACAGTTTAAAAAGGAAGAAATTATGCTTTCTGATTATGTTTGGTGCATTTCTCTTTGAAATTTGTTGGTTTTGCCTGCTAGATAATGCTCATGGTGGCTGGTCGCAATAATCTTCCTGTGATGATGTGTCTCTTCTATTATTGACACAATAACTCTCTTTTTCCAGATTGAAGGTCTTGTTCTTGACCATGGTTCAAGGCATCCAGATATGAAACGTCGTGCAGAGAATTGCTATATCTTGACAAGTAATGTATCTCTGGAGTATGAGAAAAGGTAACAGTTGGAAAACTCTGAACTTGCTATTTCGACACTCCTGGAAGATCACACTGTAGACCTACATTGACAGTATTATCGTGCAGTGAAATAAATGCAGGGTTTTTCTACTCAAACGCAGAACAAAGAGAAGCAATGGTTGCAGCCGAAAGACGTTCTGTGGATGAAAGGGTTCAAAAGATTATTGATCTAAAAAATCAGGTGTTGTTTTGGTGAAACTTATTAGTTCTTCATTGCAATGGCTTCTTATTTACATTTCCTATGTTGAAGCTGACCATTTGAGTTATTATTAGGTGTGTGCTGGGAACGATTCCAATTTCGTTGTCATCAATCAGAAAGGAATTGATCCTCCATCATTGGATCTCCTTGCCAGGGAAGGAGTAAGTTCCATTCCCTTTCACTTTAACCAGCACCTATATTACTTATGTGTTAACCTCTGATCCTATCCACCTATAAGATTCTTTGTACTTATAGTGAATGTTCATGATTATCTGCATCTTACCACTTGTATTCCTTCCCACTAATGAGCAAAATTGTTAATTGTAGATCATCGCCCTGCGAAGAGCTAAGAGGAGAAATATGGAGAGATTGGTTTTGGCTTGTGGTGGAGAAGCTGTCAATTCAGTTGATGACCTAACCCCTGAGTGCCTTGGATGGGCTGGATTGGTCTATGAGCATGCACTTGGGGAGGAGAAGTATACATTTGTTGAAAATGTAAAAAATCCATCCTCATGCACCATATTGATCAAAGGTACTTTAGTTGCACGTATCAGTTTTTTTCTCCATTATACGATGGTCCTGTTGGCTCATTGTTTTTACTGCTTGATTTTACTACGAAGTATATAATTGGACCATAAAAAATGTCAGTGCATAATTTCTCACGTCGTGCCTTCTCTTGTAGGACCAAATGATCATACAATTGCTCAAATTAAGGACGCCATTCGTGATGGTTTGAGGTCTGTCAAAAATACCCTTGAAGATGAAGCTGTCGTGCTGGTTAGTCAAGCTTATGTTCACCAAGTAATTTATGATTGTAATGTGTGAAAGTACTTAAAAGATGTTACTGGTAAAGTGGTAATGTTTAGTTAATCCAATCGAACACGGTCTGCCCTTGAGGTTTAGGGAATGACTTATGTTTTCTCATTTTTATACACTTCATTGTTTACATTGCACCCACCCTGTGGTTTATTGAAATATTTTTGGTGCATCACATGACCTCATTCTCTAGATTATAAATTACACGATTATATTTCAAGCAGCTTTTAATCATTATTACCTTATGTGTGATTCCCCGAGTTAATTTACTTCACATCTGCAGGGTGCCGGGGCCTTTGAGGTGGCAGCCAGACAACACCTTATGAACGAAGTGAAGAAAACTGTCCAGGGGGTATGTGACTGATTATACATGTTCGTTTAAATAGGAAAAGTCATTCTTCTGGGAGTGTATTGTTCTTGAACTTGTTCTGACATTTCACTATCTATGATCAGCGTGCTCAACTTGGTGTGGAGGCTTTTGCCAACGCACTTCTTGTGATCCCCAAGACTCTTGCCGAAAACTGTGGGCTTGATACTCAAGACGTGATTATTGAACTCACAGTATGCATCATGTTCAAGTACAGTCTCATTTAATTGAATTTTCAATGTTTGTTTCTTTATATTGGTCTGCTATTCGCAGGGAGAACATGACAAGGGAAATGTGGTTGGGCTTAATCAACACACCGGAGAACCTGTTGATCCCGAAATGGATGGCTTATTTGATAACTACTCTGTCAAGCGTCAACTCATAAACTCAGGGTATGTGAGGCTGATGCATCATGTGTTTCCTTCATTATCTAGCGTTGCACTTGCACCTTGTATTTCTTCCATCTGAGTTACTGATATGTAATTTAATGAAATCTATTTATGCTCTGAATTCTCTTCCCACAATCTTTGCTCTTAGCTGAAGTGGAATTGTTCTTTTTTGCAGTCCGGTGATTGCTTCTCAGCTACTACTTGTGGATGAGGTTATCAGAGCTGGACGCAACATGCGGAAACCCACCTAACTCATTGTTTTTCTGCGAACGCTTGTTCATCTGGCTTTCCATGCCCCTAATATTTTGTTTGGCGAGGATGTTCTTGGATGATGATGTTCACTCCAACTTCAATGTTTTGGGTCAAGTTTGTAACCTCCCTTTAGTGATAGACCGTTTAGATGTTTTATTTGTGTTTAAAGTTTTGCCCGGATAGAACTCTACTACGCGCTGGATTTTGTTGTGCAACTTGAGTTGAAACTACTTACAGGTGTTAAAAGTTCAAAACAATTATTTTTTCTTGAATGTAACTTCTTCCCCCTTGCTTTCAATCTGAACGTTTTATGCTCTTGGTTATAAGCATGTCTTTACATAATTTGATCTTATATTTCTAAATAGTTGAGTATGAAAGAAGTAAGTTATTCTATGATGTGCGTGAGCAAATTGAACCATTAGATCTAAAGCAAATCTGCGAACCCTATTCCATTACCGTAGGACTTCAAAGTGGAATGGTTAGTTATAGTAATAGTTATATGGAAATCAAATTTGTGAAATGGCATTAACAAAAACTCAGTTAAGTTGCATATTAATCAAATCTGAATGCATATCTGTTTGGCCGATTCTAACACACAGGGGCTTTGCACTAGGTGTGCCAAAGAAATTATATGCAAACTGTGTAAACTTTAGAAGTGAGAGACAGAAATGATCAAACTGGAAGTTTGCGTATGAAATTCAGTGTCAACGGCAGTTTGTCTAAGCTGAAACGGTACTCCTAACCATACAAAACATGATTAAATATCTCATCACAAGACATTGCATGTACGGAGTTTACATTGAAATGGTTTTATCGACAACCTTGAGGTGGGCCTCTCCCTGTCACACGGCTAAATAGCAACAGATGGAGGTCCAGCTCAAATACTGAAGCAAGGAATCAGAGTCATAACAAAAGTTCTTGGTCATGTATTCTTCTAGCATACTTCTGCGAAATGGAAAAACTCGGTATTGTCTGAAGACGAACTTCAAAGGCTTAGAGACCCCTTCCGTTCCTCTTGCAGCGTGTATTCTTTCTTCATTTGTTCCAAGACAGAATCATTCGTGCTACAAGACAACAAGTATGATGTTAATGGGGCATACCAAAGCATAATAGAACAGAAGCAATGCAAAATCATCTAACTATCTCAGAGCTCTTAATAATCTGTTTCTGAAATGATCACACATGCTGTTGCCTTAATGGAATTCAAGCAGTATAGTGCACGGCTTGAGGGAATACAAGCACATGACGACAAACTAGAGATTGCCAGCACATTTTCCTATCAGAGATGTTGCAACTACACAAAAATCACCCAAATTTGGAACACAAGTTGCAGCAATATCTGTCTATAGACGGCTGAGACACTACAGCCTCACAGGAGAACTAAATGAATATTCCTAACCTTGACTAGTTTAGATGAGGTAACGGGGTAATCCAGATCTCGAGACTCCAACTAACTATGACAGTATGACTCAAGTATTTCCCTGTCTCATAAAACTATACCTATTGTTCCTTTTGAGTTGATAGAAAATTAATTGGTACTCCAAAAATAATAAAAAGAATCTACCCCAAAAAAGATAAATTGTCACTGTTTTATCATTCAACTCCTAATGCATTGTTTAACTTTATTTTATAATTTTGTAAAAATAACTTCTCTATAGTTTTATGGGACATAGGGAGCAACATTATATCTTACACTTCGAATCTGCATTGTATTTTCCATTATTCAAACATATAATTATGCCACTTGGCTACTGAATCTTCAAAACAAAAACATGTCCAACTTACAACTGATGCAGGCATTGATTCAGCTCCTTTGCCTGTCCACGGCATTTCCAGACAACAGATAGCGTTCTCCCCACCGCACATTCAGCATACTTGGCCACGTACTGATCACACTCCTTCAGTGCCTTCTGCTTCATTTTACTGCGTAGAGCTGAGATTTTGATCAATTATTATTTGCACGTACAAGAATGTTGAACAAGAACCCAAGTTCAAAACCCCTTCTTGGTTATGCACCACATATACAAATGCCTAACCAAGCTATTCGAGAGACATCAAAACCTCTATTAATGACAAAGAATGAAGATACAGTCCAATATGAGATTAACAATTTGATCACTTAATGAGTTATCAGCAAGACTTTTATCCCAATTGTTGTAATTAACTCGAAACTATGACCGGAAAGGCACGAACAAACATTCCACTGTACCGGGACGAAAACCTCCATTTCTACAATGAAGCATAAACAAGTACTAATAATGACACCTTATAAGTCTGCTTATAAATTGTTCTAAGTTCATTCTAACCTAAAAATCGCCAAAGAACTTAATAGCAAGCAATCATATAATAACGAATCAATTCAATTCATACAAGCAGCTAATTTATCAAGATATGCACATGAAACAGGAAAAAAAACTGAAACCATTGTAAAATCTCAAATGGGACAGAAGAGACAAATGAGCTAGGGTTTAAGAGGATTCAGCGAAAAACAATGGGATCGAATTGTTTATAAATAATCATTACCTTCTTCAACTTTCTTCTTGACATGATTTTCTCGAGCTTCTTGTACATAACCCATCGCTAACAAAACCAAATTCCAATTCGATTCAGTTTTTTCTTGTTTGGGAGAGAAACAAGAGAGAACAGCTCTCTTTCACTTCACTCGTACCGGTTCTTTGATGTTCTGTTTAGCATTCAACTAAAAGCGTGTTTTACTTCATGGCCCATTAAAGTAACACGATTCCAAACTTTTGCATCACCATAGCGTTTTTGCGCGTTTTGCACTTTTCTATATGGTGGGGTGGTATCATTTGAAATGGAATACTAGTAGATTCGAATTCAATATATAGAACCTTATAAATACGGAATATGTAATTATTAGTCGATTGATGACTTTTACATTATTAACACAATTATAATCACATGATCTTTAAAATTGATCGTAGAGATGATTTATTATGAGTATTTGGTTGTATATTATGATATTGGACGTTGAATCATCTAATGTTATAATTATAAGTGTCATCTATGTCAAGCACACACTTGACATTATGAGCAAAACAAAACATTTACTAAGAAAAATTAGAACCGGCATTAATGGATGGCATTTGAAATGATTTCACCATATTATTAGTTGGAATTTTTGTTCTAGAATTCAATTCATATACACTCTTTTGTTAGGTAAAGTTTGAAAATTTATTCAAGATTAAATAAATTTAAATTTTTTTCAAATATTAGTTGTATAAACGTAATTAAAATATAATTGTATAAATAAATTGACTTGTTGAAAGATATGTAAATAATAAATACTTATGACCTTGTGTTATGTACATTATCTACTAGGTTTATTACATTACGCAAGGTGTACCGGCTGGAGGTTGTTCTCGACTGACTACAAACCATGCTAAGTCTGGACTTGTCACAAACGTTGTACCGAGATGTTCGCCAGAGCATCTCTAATGTTTAATTATCTATGAATATTAAGTTTAAAAAAAAAAAAAAACCTAAACGGAGGCTGATATAGTATATTTTGGACATCAATCGAGTTCCATTGGTATAGTCTGGGAGGCTCTTAGGTCATTTGATCAAGATATGAGTAGACTATTTAAGGTCGGATCTTGAGTTCAAAAATTCTAGCCCAATGGACAACTTGAAGAGGGGCTCATTCAACCAACATGGATGGAGGTTCTTTGAGGGCAAGATAAACTCACACTCGACTTCAATGTACTTCACAATTTCAACAAGCGTCTCTTACCTCAATTATTATTTAATACAAAAGTTGATCTTACAAGTTACAACATGCATGCTGAATAACCACAAATTACCCCAAACCGTCCACATACTTCCACTTAAAAAGAAACTCTAAAAACTTCCTTTTCAAACATTCATAATATGTGATATGTGACGATTCAATTCATCTTTAGTCACGATCGCATTGAATTTTTTTACCAATCCCGACATTATAAGAGTCTCAAATTTAATAATCTTCCTATTTGTACCAATGCAACCTTGAATTCATATCACCTGTTCTTCTTTGACCATTAAAGCCCATTAACAGCACATGTGATAGGTTCAACAGTTGAAAGGAAGCAAGGGTCATGCCATCCACAACAGTATTGCTCAATCAAACAACGAAATTGACCAAAAAATCCCTTGACCAGTCCATGCCAGCCCAAATGCATCCGAACTTCAATGCCACCCATCACCTGTCGAGTTCCCATTGGCCACTCTCACCTCTCTCCTCACGCGTTTTATATTTAAAGTCCATCCATCAGTGCTTTCCACTTCCCATTTCTCGCTACTATTTTTTCTTCTTTTTCACTCTAAAGAGAATAACTAGCGCATTTCTCTCAATCTGAACCACCAGCCAGCCCTACAGGTATCATCTCTCTCCCTTTTCCTTATTGCTTTTCTGCAATTTTGTTGTCGATTTCTCTGCTTTTAGATTCAGATTTGGTAATCTATGGTTACGATTTGCTCCTTATACATTTCCGTACTGTGTTTTTGATCGTTCGTTTGAAATTTGAAGATCTATGTCCATTTCTGTGATGTAAATTGTAACCCTAGCTTCACTGTTTTTCTGTACGTTCTATGATATAGTATGTTGATCCTGTTGTTTTTGTGCAAGTATGTGTGAATTCATGGTTTCAAATGTCGTAAAAAACTGATCTAGAAGATTCCGATACTTTCTCGGCTAATTGAAATGAACTGTATATGAATTGCTGCATTTTGATTTTTGATCCTTGTATATGTGAATGTATAAATGTTTCATATATCATTTTCTGTTTAGTATGGTTTGGTGGACACTGCCACACTGGACTTATCATGAACTATACTTGTGAAGATTTGAAATATGTGTAAGCTTAGGGTTTGTGGTTGGACTAGGAGAGAGAGAATGACATTGATTGTTCTGAGAGTTTGTTTATTAGGATTGCTATGTGCTCGAATGCGTGGGGAATTAATGTTTTTATGTGATCTGTGTAGGTTTGAGCATTTAAAAATGTCGCGAGAAGAGAATGTGTACATGGCTAAGTTGGCCGAACAGGCCGAAAGGTATGAGGAGATGGTAGAGTTCATGGAGAAGGTGGCGAAGACTTCGGACACGGATGAGTTGACTGTGGAGGAGAGGAACCTTCTGTCTGTGGCGTACAAGAATGTCATTGGTGCTAGGAGGGCTTCATGGAGAATTATCTCTTCTATTGAGCAGAAGGAAGAGAGCCGTGGGAATGAGGATCATGTGACCATCATCAAGGATTACAGGGGTAAGATCGAGGCTGAGCTAAGCAAGATCTGTGATGGGATCCTGAACCTTTTGGAGACTCATCTTGTTCCTGCTGCCTCTTCTGCTGAGTCGAAGGTGTTTTACCTGAAAATGAAGGGTGATTACCATAGGTACTTGGCCGAGTTTAAGACTGGGGCTGAGAGGAAGGAAGCAGCAGAAAGCACTCTGTTGGCTTACAAGTCTGCCCAGGTGAATCATCATATAATGTTGCCTGGCTCTATACCTATGATTGTTTAATGTTTATTTAGTTGCAATTATCTAAAGTTTCTTTTTGGGCTCATTTTGCAGGATATTGCTTTGGCTGACTTGGCACCAACTCATCCTATCAGGCTGGGACTTGCACTCAACTTCTCTGTTTTCTACTATGAAATCCTCAACTCACCCGACCGTGCTTGCAATCTTGCAAAGCAGGTATGCTGAGAACTTATAGAATTAATTTCTACTTGTTTGCATAAGGAAGCTATAACTTGCCTCATAATTTCAAGAAAAAAATAATTGTTAGTACAAGGTTAGGAAATGGTAATTTTGATGTCCATTTTTCTCCATAGCAAATGGGCGTTTGTGCTGTGTTCGTTGTTTCCATGTTTCTGTTATGGTTTGCGTTAGATTTTGTTGCGTTTTCATGTGATGTGGAGATTTTATCGCTGCATGCAACTTTTGGTTGCTAAGTATGATCGTCCATCATCATTCCTCCTTCTACCTTGAATAAATTTTGAGTTTTATAAGAGATGAACTCGTGCCTGAAATGTGAGTATGCTACTTCTGGAAATCATTAGGCAAATCTCGTGTGCCTTTTTTGTCTGTTTTGTTTCAGCCTCATTTCAAATTTGTGTTTCCCCTGTTTAATTGTATCATAAAGCAAGTGTATAGTTAGCATTTTAGACAGTAGTTTATGTAGCAGATTGATGAAACTATCTCTAGGAGCTTATGAAACATGGTGACGATTTGCAGGCATTTGATGAAGCTATTTCTGAGCTAGATACATTGGGTGAGGAGTCATACAAGGATAGCACACTGATCATGCAACTTCTGAGAGACAATTTAACTCTTTGGACCTCTGATACAACGGTAAACATACATTCTTTTTTGCAGTAATTGTTTGTGCTGCTTTTGAATTAGGCCATGTGATCCATATGTAGTTGTGTGATAATCCTCATGATTGAACAAACTTGTTAGTGTATGCATACTACTACTATTCTTTCTGTAACTTATGTGCCTGTCCTTCAACAGGATGATGCTGGAGACGAGATCAAGGAGACCACCAAACTCGTACCTGGTGAGGGTCAAGAGTAATGAACTTGAACAATTGCTGGAGCTTTGTGCTCGGTGCATATTTGTCTTTGTTTCTGAGGTCGAGTACAAGATGCCCTATTTTAGCAAGATTGGCGGATGTTACATGTGTAGTGGTTTTGGTTTGCAATATCTACCCCATTAGGTTTTGATTGTGGCCATAAAAGAACGTTTCTGGTTAGGACTTCTTGATGTTCGAAATTTCTGCAGTTGTATTTGCCCTTAATATGCTATTTGGTTGCTTTAAGTGGTTGTTTGCAATAATTTTATATCCTGCCAGTTGCCTTACAGTGTTGAAGTATGATAGTATTAAAACAATAGCACAAGTAATTTATATTGACTTGCACGAAAATTTAGATGTTTACAAGAAGAGTAATGAAAACCCAGAAAAGAAAATTCTTAATCTGCTGATGCAAGGTTAATCAGCTTACAAAATACAAACAGTTGCCATCTGATCTGAAACGTACATCGAGTTGGCTTCAACTTTCAACTAATGAATGAAACACTGGTAAAATCTTGTTTTCCATCTCCAAACAATTGGCAATTTCATTTCTGAGAGAAATAGACACTAGCTGCATGATCCGTTACATAAATTACTTCATGCCATCTGCAAACCGAAGAATTAGATGTGTCTGGACACTGAAGTAGAACACATGCTTTATGCTTATCGACTTATTGTGGATTAACCTTGATAAGCAGGCTGTCCGCCTCGACTGCGAAACACCCCGGCATGCAGCAGCAACAGGTATAGCAGCTGGCTCACACTTGATATCACAACAAACGCCTCCAATGTTTGCTGCAATTTGATCCTTGGTTATGAGTATGACAGTCACCATGAACAATACTAACTAAAGACATTAAGCTGGCTCCAACCATCAGAGTCTGAACTTACCAATCGTTTCCCCCGGCGACCTCCCATAGCAATTTGCTTGCACACAAGTCTATCAGAAAGCAGATAACAATGAGGATTATCACTTAAAAGAAACGATTCTTCATGTATGTTTGATAAAAGGAACTAATAAACCTGACCACTTGGCCAGTCACCTTTTTCTTATAAAAAATTACACATCAACTTTTCAAATTAATTACCGATCAAACCGATTATTGTACTTAAATGTTCAAATAAAGTGAAATTATCGACTCATTATAATCAAACAGTCAACATATAGTATACAGTTTGTTCTCTTATGGTTTAAGTTTCAGATAGACTGATTGGTCGCTTCCCAAACTTGCAAGCTAAGTTATAGTATGTGAACAAAAGACCAGATAGATGTGGTGTAACCGTGTAAGGCACCTGGTTTGATTAGCGAAAGGAATATACAGTAGTAGGAAGCAGCACAAAACGCGAGTGTAAAGTAGCATTGAGTAGCTAGAGAAAATGGAAAGGAAAATACATAAACATGTGGGAGTGTTTGGCTGGCTTTTGGGAATGGAAAAAGGCAAGATGGTGTTTAACTACTCTTAAATGGAAGTTGGAATCATAAATATATACTTACCCGAGAGCTAGCAAAGTGATGGCCCACGAGAGAATGGCCGCAGTAGCTGCACTGGCAAGGGTGACCTTGTTCCACATGCGAAGATGAGCGAAACCGGTAATTATAGAACACGCTCCCATTACTCCGCCGATCAGACCAAATATCAGTAGGAATATCGTCGACGTGTTCCCGCCTAGATCTAATGAACAGACACACATAATTAACTAATTGATAAAATAAACAATGTGAAATTTACATAGAGATGGAAGGAAATGAAATGGTGAGTGAGTACTGACGAGGATGATTTTGCTGGCCGTCGATGTATTTGTCGAGAGACCAAGCAGCGAGGCCGATGAGGATTAGGTACACCACGGAGTTTACTGCAAGTAGAGGTCCCATGAACCTTATTCCGCTTCTTCCGACCACCGCCATTAGTTGATGGTTTTGTGTGGAATTTTGTGATTCAGTTGCTCTGTGCGTGGGGGGTTTGGATTTGAGAGAAGGAGAGAAGGAAGGAAGGAAGGAAAGAGGGGGGAGGGGGTGGCTTTTGCACAAGACTTTAAGAACACAGGTGTTGGCTGTTGAGCATATTTGAGATGATGATGCTGTTATGAATGAATGTTGGAGTGCAAGCCAATGCAGCAATCTCTATTGTATGCTATACTTGTATTTGTATTGTGTCATTGTGTGTGTCCTGCTTGCTTTCTGCTTTTATTTATTTTAGGGAAGTATAATGGAGTTATAAGGTGGTGTATCGGATCACCGTGAGAGATTTTTAGTTTTTTTTAAAGATAGGATAATAAAGTTCCGTTCAATTTAATTAAGAGTTTCTTAATTAAAGTTAACTGAATTGAAGTACGAATTTAAACTAATCAAACTTGGGAATGTCTAACTTCAGTACCTTCGCAATGTACTAAATTTAGTACATCATCTCTACCATTAGATCAATCCAAGAATCAATCTCAACCATTGATTATTTATTAATGCGACATTGCTTCGCAGTGGTCACATAATAGGTTCGCAGTGGTCACATAATAAATAAAATTAATATTTAATATAATTTAAATT
>JAQRGC011357422.1:0-15950 GCA_028659135.1 Plantago lanceolata | reverse complement strand
TATAATTTAAAATTAATTTATAATTAAAGTCGATCTAAAACATTACTCAAAATTCAAATGTGAAGGGGGGAGTAGTAATCCGGGTGATGTATGGATGATGCATCGCCCTCGTAGAGGATAAAGTCCATACAAAAACAGGGTGATGCCGTAATGAATAGTGTTAAACGGCAGCTGCAGAAGAAGAATCATCTGAAGTTGACACTAAACTACAAAATCAATAGCATTCAAGTCAAGGTTCCATTTGACTGCTTCTCTTTCAGTGGATGATCAACCGCTAGCTTAAATGATCAAGCCGTCATAACTACGTCATCATATATTCAAGATAACCTCATCCTAAATGGTTTGTTAGCTTCATTTTATAAACTCTAAACTCTATAATTATCGACTCTTATAACGAATTAATCACCGATCGATTAAATTTAATATAGACCGTACAAATTAATTGCAAGGACATATAAAATGTTTTTTTTAAATGGTAAAAATTTTATTAATTAAAAGAGTATAAGAGGTGATTAAAATCAATTAGTACAAAATAGTTCTCTTAATTTCAGCTCATGAACAAATCATCACATAGTAGTATGTATGTATCAAGCTATCTTCATCTGTAACATTCATTTCAAGTGCATGATTCGTTAATAAGCCATTTATCAAACCCATACATAGCTTCCTCTAATGAGGTCGAACTATCGAGAGTGACGATGATGCAACACAATATGGTTATGTTCTCTTCGTCTGAAAAACTTATTTAATTTAGTTCACCTTCATTTATTCAGTGCAGTTCACATAGCCATTTATATTTTATATACTACTTCTTCCATCCCATGAAAAGGTTCTCATTTAGTTTTTAGTTAACATAATAAAGTTAAACGATATATTAAGTATTACTTAAAAATGAATAAAAAGAGATAGTGAATTGATAAAGTTAAAAGTTTGAAAAGCAAGTTTAAATGAAAGAAGTAATAAATAAATAGATAGTGGGTCGGTAACACAATTGCCCTCATGACATTATAGTGATGCCAGTACCAGTATACCATTAGTCGGAAAGAGGACCACTACGACAGTGTCTACTTCCCAACCACGTCACGAGACGAGCTTTAATTTTGTATAGAAAGATGATTTCATCCACTTGAGTATTTCCAATTCGGGACAAGGAACTCGTCATCTGTCCAAGTCTTGTCAAACGTAAAGCTTCCAGTATGTTTTAGAAAGATGCATGAAAGGATTAAATGATTCATATGCCCCTGAAAGCGACATTTATAGGCGGTGTAAGAGCAAAAGACCTATCTACCCTTGATAATGACAGCTGGAGACCCAAGCCCAGGGGCCATTGTCTATTCGGTCAATTAGGGCTTCGTGGCAGAAGATGGTACACGTGTCAACTATCTAGAGCACAAAGTACAATTATATAAATCCACCAATCCCAAGAAGGACATGTAACTGAAACTTTATTATTATACACGTATTATTCAAGTACTCGGGATCTGGTACAAGGAAGGTTTATCAAATTTATTAAGGTTAAAGTCCACATACATTCCGGCTTGATCATACGGCAAGTTGGTCTAACAACACAAACACACACACTTCTCTTGATATTGCGGATCTATGGAATTTTAGGATTGAGGTTAGTATCACCGAGTTCGAGATCCGGACTTCCTCGGGTCGAGAACTATGCATTTTAGAGCATGAAACAATTGTTTTTGCAATTTAAGGACATTTACCATTTTTTACCCTCATCAGAGGTGACAATATGGCCAATCTTAGAACAGCCCAGTCCGTTAAAAACCGGACCGGCCGAACAGTATATTATTAGGAACCTTTAGGGGGTCACTATGTATTGGTCCGAGCCTAGCCTATAAAACCCCGGTGAATAGCTCGGTCCGACTTGCACAAACTCGAACCGTTAAAACCGTTACAATTTACATGTAGTATTTTAAATTTACTAGTAAGATAGGAAATTTATAAGTTCACTACTAACTTTCAGTTTACTAGTATGATACTAGTCGACTTATATGTATAAATTATTTAGTAATGAGTAAGTATTATAAGAAGCTGACTTTCCTTATACATTAGGAAAGTCAAGTTTTTTAAACAAGCCGGTTTATTTAAAAACCACTTCTAACCATACAACTAGTTATAAAAAGCTGATTTTCCTAATGTATTAGGAAAGTCAGTCTTTTATGAGACTTTAGCTTTAGTAATAGTGCTAGTACTAGCCTACTTTAGTAATGGTAATAACTAATAATATAGTACTAGTAGACTTATATGTAATTATGGGGCTTGTACTTTAGCTATACATATATATTATTAAGATTTGAGCATTTTAGTAAAGTATCATTCTCTTGTACGCAATTAAAAATATAAAATGCCAATCATTAAATTTCTAGTGTTTTTCAAATGAATAAAAAAGTATTAATTAGGCCCGACATGTCCTGCATTGAGGCCCGACCCGACCCGACCTGTATTGTATAGGGCCAGAGGCTGTGCAGGCTCACTCATCCTAAGAAAAGCCCGACCCGGATCGACCCAACCCGTGACAGCCCGAAAACTTAAAGGGTCAGGCTTTTGGGGGATGGCCCGACTCGTTAGGCACATCTACTCATCACTACTACTGTACTATATATTCTTCACATCACTCCATATATAGTCCGTACTGACATAAATATGGACTTCCTGGACTTTGACGGTTCCTAAAACCAACGATTCCCTATTTCATTTTTTCAAATATGATCAGCTAGAACCAAGACTAGAATAGAGAACCATCGCTAACCTTCATGCAGAACAACACACGCAAATGAAACCGACGGTTCCCTCTACTGTACTCGGTTACAAAACATTTGAACTTAGAACAGTCTTTAGCGGTTTCAAAATTGGAACTGCCATTTCAGTTCGGTTCTCGATTTTCACTTCCTTTTATTGAGCTCCTACAAAAACCAAACTAAACAAGGTGTAACGCTGCAACCAGTAATGGGCCAAAGACCCAACCACTTGAGTTGGTGCGACTACTTTTGAGGTTTTGAGCTAATATTCAAGGTGATATGCTAGCCCACAGACCAAACATATTCTTTTCAAAGAAATTTGTGATCACTCAGGAGTACAACCACAGGTTATATCCTGGAGTTGGAATGGAGAGGGCTTTGTGTGCCTTGTGATTACTCAGGAGTTTAGTGTAGGGATTGCCATTCTTTGCGAGGAAACTGAGAAGTCATAGACTGTGTGCTAGAGCTTCTAGTTTCCTTGGGTCTTGGTAGGCTTTGATTTTTTGTTTGAGATGCATTACTGTATAGTGATTTCTCTTGCTCAATTTTGGGGGGTATACTCCTCGTATCTGTACAGACTCTTTTTTGGGTTTCTTTTATACAAGTTCAATTTACTTTGAATTTTTTTTTTTTGTGATCACTCATAGTCATACCATATCGTATGTACTTACTTTTCCGTGCATCGAAAATTCCCAATCATATTACTTATCCTAAAATTTACTTTGCGTTTTAACTTTAGAATTCTTATAAATGGATTTTTGAAAATAATTGAGTGACAAATAGAAAGAGAGAAAAAGTAGTGGAAAAGAAACAAAAAGAACACCGGGCCGAAATAATCTCTCTAAAGTTAAATTCATTATAGCTTTCGTCCGTCTGTCTGTCTGTCAGGCCTTAGATTCTGGAACAAGTGAACAAGTAACAGTAACAGTAAAAACTCCGATCTCCACTTCCCATGGCGGCATCTGCCATCAAAATCGTCTTGGCGCTTCTTATCTTCGTCACCGTCGGAATCATCATCGGTATCTTTCTCTCTCTCACATCTCTGTGGATGTTCAATTTTTCAGTGCACTGTAAATTTGATGAAATGAAGCTGAACCAAAATGTTCAAATTAGTAGCTCAACTTTTCAATTTCATGCTTTCAGATTCTCAATTGCTACTGTTTTCTGCCATTTCGTTACATTGTTCGTCACTACAGTTCAACTTCTACGAATCACGTGTTACTGTTGGTCTGCTACTGTGTTTGATATGGATTTTCGTGTTTTCGGATTAGTGTAAATTGATGAAATCTAGCTAATGCAAATGTTCAATTAGGAACTCCAGGTTTTCGTTTCGTACATTCGGATTTTCAATTGTTCGTAGGCCTTCAGTTACTGCATTATTGTTCTGTTCTTACACTAGCAAATGCAAGTCAATGTGATTTTCGTGTTCAGTGCAGTGTAAGTTGATGAAATCTAGCAATAGCAAATGTTAAATTGGGAACTCTGGTTTTTTGTTTCATACTTTGAGATTTTCAATTAGCAGAAGCAAATGTAACATTAGGAACTGGAGGTTTTGGTTTTATACTTTTAAATTTTTCGATTGTTTGGAGGCCTTCGGTTACTGTATTCTGCATATTCGCATTGTTATTCTGTTCTCACAGTAGCCATTGCAAGTTTTACGAATCAAGCGTCACTGAGACTGAGTTAATATGATTGTCATTATTCAGGAGCTCTTATTCAGCTGGCATTTATTGGGAGGTTGGAGGATGCATATGGATATGGTATGTTTCTCAATCAATGAACTTGGTCGTAACATTTCTTACAATACCTGTATGTCACTTGTTGAGTTTAGAAGCTATCTGTAATATTTAGGCAACGTCTGACACGTTATCAAGGTGAGTTTGTGGTTTAGACTAGAGTGCCACCCGGGTATTGATTAAGTTCTATAGTCCATGCTCATGTGCTTGCAGGATAATGTAAGTTTTTCTTTTTGATGTCATCTACAACTTTCCTGACCTCTGGAACAAATTCTTTAGAATATCACTGATTTCCTGTTCTGCTAATACGCCAAACAAAGCCACAAAATGCTCCAAATGTTTTGTTTTGCTCTGTCTCTCGATATTCAGTCCAATAAGCTGAAAAAGATCCCTGATTGGTTCCTCATGGTCTGTAAAGATACCAAACCAGATATAATTACAATGACAAAACAAGTCTAACAGACACATACATTCATCCATTTCGGGGAATACATCACCCATTTCGGTAAAATCCATCTCATGAACTTTTGATTACCGGTGTCTCAGCTAACCATCGAGACTAAAGCTCAAAACAAGCGAGGGGCATATCCCAGTGCTATTACAGAAAAAAGTACTCTCTTTCACTAAAACATGCAAAACTATTTACCAGTAAGAATGGTTGAAGTTCCCCAAAATATTAGGAGAACCGTTTCTCTGTTTAGCAGATTCATCTCACGCATGGGTTTGTAATAATTTGTCCTTCTTTTGTTTGTCAAATGGGATTTCATTTCATACTTGTTTGAGCTTATATCTGTAAAACAGTAATGTTACTTCCATCTCTTAATTTGTTGATATTTAGTCCATACTTGATCAATGGACGGAATAACATTTTGGAAAATTTTGGCATGTAGGAAAATCTCGAAGGCTAATTGGAGTCAACACTCTTCGACATACCGGAGGTTTGTATTGTCATTAGTAAACTAATATAGTTCGTACGTGCGCTACATTCTCATTATATATTGTTTCTGCCTATGTTACCTTAGCATCCTCAAACTTTGTTCTCTTCTAGCAGGACTTTCTTATTGGGGTGACAAAGAAGCAATGGATCTACGAATTGGATATGTATGTTCCATAATTGTTTCTAACCTTCTCTGCATTATTTGTGGTCTTTCAAGGGAACAAGTGGACATCAGTTACTTATAATATAGACGTCAGTTAATAAGCATACCGTGTTCTGTTCTGTTCTTTTTTTTTTCTCCCCTTCTGTTGAAGGATCCTGGATGTTATTAATTGCTATTAGAGTACTGATAGATTGGGCCTTTCACTATATTCTTCCTCTCTCCATTATGTCACAACTGCAAGTGTCTTTCTTATTCTGGGTATTATGCACTTAATTTCCCTAGCTCGCTAAGCATGTGTATGGTACTCTTGGTGATTATTGAAATCTTTTAACACAAGTTTCTGTTGATGCATTTAGGAAAATGGAGGAAAAAATATTTCTCAAAGAGGATTAACATGTGATGGTACTCCCTTCAAAAGTTTGCCAATTTAAAAAAAAGATAACTTATCATGCTATAAAATATAAACAGTGCTACTTGAATTTAGAAATATGTTGCAGTCAACATCCTAAACAATATTCAAAGAATTTGTTATATGGTACTGTACTTCATTTAACATTTTAATGGTAATTTAGTGTATTGCATCAGTAATGGAGGGAATGTAGATGAAAGAGAGGCTGCTCCCTGAGAAATTCCTTATATGTACTTGACAAAAATGCTAGTTTGAGTGAATTCTTGAAACATACACCTTTCTGCCTCACAAAGTCAACGATACAGAGATTATCCTTGTGCAACTTACTCTCGTATTTACCTTTCTTACAATTATTATAGTCAGTGTAAATACTTTCTACAGTTTTGTTTTCTTCAAATGCTAGTCACTCACTGTGGCCTGTACAAATGGATTTATATTGCCTCAACGTAATGCAGGTCAAACCTGAAATAGTCAGCTGGGCACCACGTGTTGTGTTATTTCATAACTTCTTAAGTCCTGAGGTATGTTGGCATCTTCCTTTCATATTTTTCTTCTAACGTTTTTGCCGGAACAAGCTGTTACCATAGTATTGATTTATTTATTCCATCAGGAATGTGATTATCTTAGGGAGATTGCCAGACCCCGTCTGAAGGTTTCTACCGTCGTGGATGCAAGAACTGGAAAGGTGAGAGTAGGGTTCAGGTATTATACATAAGTCTGTCCAGTTACCAGCTTGTCGCATGAGTAATGGCACTATTTCTTGGAGAAACAATTTGGATGTTTATGATGTTGTACCCTCGGGAGTATTTTCACTAATTAAAGTAACAATGTTTCTTTTGTTTCTTCTTATACTTCTTCTTTAGGCCTTTTTTCCCGTCAATCATGTTGGGTTTTATTCACTGAAAACTGAAGCACCAATATTTGTTTCACCCAGCTCTGTACATTTTAACCACTTTTGTACATAATTACCTACATGATCATTTTCAAACCCTCATGATTTGTCAGTATTTATATGTTAGTTGATGTTGTTAAGATATTCTTAATTGGGCATAATTTCTTGATTCTGTTGCAAGAGGGAAAGACGAATTAAATAAAGTCTGCGGGCTTATAAACAACAGTAGTTTAGGCATATTGTTCTTAATTTCACAGTTCTATAGCTTAAACTTTTGTGTGGTTTGTTGTTGGAAACTTGTGTACTAAATCTTATCTCCCCCTTCTGTTGATGAATGTCAGGGCGTCAAGAGTGAAGTCAGAACAAGTTCTGGGATGTTTCTGAGTGCTGCGGAGAGGAAATATCCTATGATACAGGTTCTTGAACTACTACTTTGGACCAATTGTATTAGAAGATTGTATATTCATTGCGTGGTTTCTGTCATTGTCATTTTTGAATTCCATATTTTTCTTCATTTAAGTTTTCCTAGTAGAGATCATATACCATGTTTTGCAGTTTGTATGAAACCATGTTTACAAACACATCTTCACACTTTGGGTATTCACAAAATCAGGCAATTGAGAAACGCATTTCTGTCTACTCTCAAGTCCCAGTTGAAAACGGGGAGCTTATACAGGTTTTAAGGTGTGCTTCTACACAAGTTTATGCTTTGTTTCTCCTTTAGAATGGAATATTGATAGGTTTTTAATACCAAGGCTAACATCAGCAGAGGCACAGGTATGAGAAAGATCAGTATTACAAGCCACACCATGACTACTTCTCCGACACAGTATGTTCATTCTGTACCTTCTTTCTAGTCTGCTTCTATCCAACTGTCTCTCAGCCTTTTGCTGTGGTAATCCACAAATTTTCATGTATTCAAGACGTTAATAATGCTTCTTCTTACAGTTTAACTTGAAACGTGGAGGTCAACGAGTGGCAACTATGCTCATGTATCTCAGCGATAATGTGGAGGGTGGAGAAACATACTTCCCACAGGTGGGTTCATTTCAAAATCTTCTTGTGTGTGTGTGTGTGTGATTAATTGCCAAACTTAAAAGGATTTCTGAACTCTGAACTCTGAACATATTCTTAATTGTATGAATTAGAGATTTTCTGCAATTCAGAATGCTAAGCTAGTATCTGTAGACAGTAAATGAGGAATCATTGATGGAACTTGGAAATTTCTGGAAGATATTTCCTTGGTATATTAGAATGTATGTTTGCCATAGCTACCTGAAGTTGAGAAGATAAATTTATACTAATACCAGTAAACTAATGGCTTCGGTGCACCAGTTTATACATTATGTATTGAATGCTAGTGGTTGTAAAGCAAAGAGATGGTAAGTTCCAGCTGCAAAAAGTACATTGAAGGGCCACTTTTCTTGTTTTCGACATCTTGTTTGACATATAGTTTAGTAGTAGTTTACACCTGGTTATGAGCTACTAGTAATATAAGTACTTTTATTAAGCATCTTCTTAAGGAATTTTTGCCTAATCGGTTTAGTACTAACTGTGACTTATGCAGGCTGGATCAGAGAAGTGCAGCTGTGGAGGAAAAATGGTCCCTGGATTGTGTGTGAAACCGAACAAAGGGGATGCTGTACTCTTCTGGAGCATGGTATCTTTTTCCTCCTACTTATGTTTTCTCCACTATCATTATAATAACTGTTAATTTGGGTATTTGACATATAAGATTTGATGACAGTGTTAGAAAACTAGAATGCATTGATTATTATGCCAACTTCCTTTCAAATTTTCCCAGGATTTAAACAACTATGCCCCATAAACTACCAGTTCTGAGGAGATGTAAACAGAAATCAGGTATTTTATATGTTTGCTATTATTCATTTGTTTCAGGGGCTCGATGGGCAGTCGGACCCAACAAGTGTACACGGCGGATGTGAAGTGTTATCGGGGGAGAAATGGTCAGCTACAAAATGGATGAGACAGAGAGAGACTTTCTAAATTGTGGATGGGTTCCCCAATTCCAAAATTTTGGGATGTACTATCTTGTAGTAACAGTACTGATGTGCATATATATGATTGTTCGTATTGATTACAGAATAACTACATGTGACTTACTAGGAAAGGGTTTTTCTGCCCTTCATTATACTACTAGGATTGGACGATTGGTTATTCAGCCTAATAGCAATTTTACCATGTAAGCTTATGAAGTAAGGAGAAAACATGGCATGAAATATTTCTCAATGTCATTAATTCTCTTGTCCGTACTACAAAAAGTGTATTTATAATTTGTTAAAGTAATTTCATTCAACTAGGTAGTCTCGGCACATAATCCATACATTTTCTTATGAAGCGTGTATCGGTATGTACTTCATTTTTGAAAAGGAAACTATAAAAAAAAATGTTTCAAAATTACTAAATATGTGAACTACTCCATAGATTCTGACCATGGAAGGGTTTAGAAATTTGACGTGATATTAATGTGCCTCCCATACAAGAACGATACCCCCAAGCTTATTTAGCACACTTCCAGATCATCTAGACACTATAGTTGGTTTTAAAGATCTGTAATGCTAAAAGCATGTGAAATGTTCAATTTCAAAAGGTTGTAAAGATGGGACATAAAGTACAATCACACATGGGATATAAATTTTACCCATTTTATATCGATGTATATGGTTGAGCACTTTCTTTTCGAAAAGGATGCATACATTTTCTTACCCCTAAAAACAATTTCAACCTTAGGAGCGTTTAAAAACTCGACGTGAAATTCACATCCTTCCCACATAATAACGACGACCCGAATTTGGTGATCACACTTTCGCGGTCATCATACCGCTCTATAGTTGATTTTATGGGTTTGTAATTGATCAAATCATGTGAAATTGTCACTTCGGAAGGCCATAAGAAGGGGTCATAGAGTCCAATTGCACGTGAGACGTACATTTTCTTACATAATGTGTATTTTTGGGTGTAGATTGCACACTTCATATCCAAAATGAGAAAAAACTCATGAATGTCCCACATTTGTGGACTATACTATAGAGTATAGTATAGTCCATAAATTTCGGCCCCTCTCAACATGATATTCTTGTGTCGACGTCTTGAATCTGTTAAGGACACTTCCGCAACTATTTGAGCGCTTTAATGTTAATTTTAAGAATTCGTAATGGCTAAAATCATGTGAAATTTTCAACTTTACAAGATCGTACGAATAGGACAAGCGTCCTATCGCACATGAGATATATATTTTCTTACTCAATATCTATCCGTATACGACAACACCCCGAATTAACCGACTACACTCCCTCATTCATTCTAGTAGAATGAAGGAAAGTATTAAGATGTTAATTTTCATAAACAAAAGAGAAGGCAAAAACAAAAACACTTGTATTATGAGTTTGAGAGAAGAGAGAGAGATTTTGTAATGAAGCAGTCAACAATTCCGGGCCTGGTTAGTTACGACTCGATGGCATTGCCGATTTCAGGGCAAAACATGACATGGGATCTTTCTTAATTTCCTTATTTCTGTTGTCGGGTAGCAAAAAAATGTAACAATACTTTGTAAAAAAAACATTTAAAAAAAAAGTAAAGTGGGATTTCATTTCATCCCGATACTCCCCGAGACGGAGTAATTGCAACAGCTCAAGGCTTACACCTCCAAGAAGGTACGAGGAGTGTAGTAGTATCATAGTATGCCTCTGTACAGGACGGAGCTATGAGTGACACGATGGTGGAAAAGGTCGTTAGTTTTGTTGGTGGGTCCGTCGTTTTCGGGTTCAATTTGTGGGTTGATTATTTCGTGAAACCTTAAAATTCTTAAAAGTTGGTTCATATCTAAAACTAAAAAATAAAAATAAATAAAAATTGATTTAGATGTCTATTATCTAAAAGTGGCTTCGAAATCATTGGTGGTCCGAACATAAAAGATTCCTCTAACATCATAAGCCAACATGCTAGGACAACAAACAGATTTGGCCAAAGCAAATTTGGCCACTAATTTTATCTAGTACTGTCTTGCTATCTCACTACAGATCTTCAACACTAAACAGATTGCAGAAAAAAATGGAAGTGAAGAGAGATGATGAGTATGAGCAACACATAGTGATGCTGCCATACATGGCACAAGGCCATCTGATCCCATTCTTGGACTTAGCCAACAAAATCCACCAAACATTCAACTTCAAGATAACCATTGCCACCACCACTCTAAACCTCCAATACCTCAGACACGACTCCATAGCCAAGAACAACCCCACCTCTCAAAACATCCATTTATTCGAGCTCCCGTTCGATAGTAGTAAGCACAATCTCCCGCCCAACACCGAAAACACCGAGTCCCTGACACTCCACCAAGTAATTAACCTCTTCCATGCCTCTACCTCACTTCGAACACCATTTCGGGACCTCCTTGTATCCGAGAAAAAACCGCCTCTATGCGTGATCTCGGATATTTTTATGGGGTGGGCTAATGAAGTGGCTGAATCTTGTGGCACTGTGAACGTAACGTTCTCCACCGGAGGTGCTTATGGCACGGCTGCGTACGCCTCGTTGTGGCAGCATCTTCCGCACCGGAATCCTGACAAGGAAGAGTTCAATCTACCAGGTAAGAAAACTACATCCTGTAAGAAAAGGCAAATAGGAAACTAATTAGTTTACAATTTAGTGTGTGACGAAGAACTTGATAAGGTGACTAGTAGCCGATCAATCACCTAATGTGATCGCATGATTATATGCGTAATCTGATATCTAATGTTGATAACAGGATTTCCTGATTCGTGCGTATTCCACATCACGCAATTGCATCAATTTCTTCGAGACGCGGATGGAACGGACTCATGGTCCAGGTTCTTTCAGCCTCAGATTGGCATGTCCTTGAAATCCTTTGGTCTGTTGTGCAACACTGTGGAAGAGATCGAACCTCTCGGATTACGAATTCTACGACAATACACAAAGCTCCCTGTCTGGTGCATTGGTCCTTTACTGCCTCCAACCATGTTGGGTGCCAAAACAACTGGCCTGATCGGACAAAGAAGCGGGCGAAAACCAGGAGTTTCTCCTGAGCATTGTATCGAGTGGTTGGATTGCAAACCCGAAAACTCAGTTCTCTTCATTTCCTTTGGCTCACAGAACACCATCAGTGAGTCCCAGATGATGTCCCTTGCAAACGGCTTGGAAGATTGTAAGTGACTACTTTCATAAGCTTAAAAAGTATGTAGTTTACAACGAGATTAATCGGGCCGAACACTGTCGGACCCTTTTTTATGGTATCTTTTGTTATGTTTTACACAGTTTTTCCTAATAATAGACTCATTTGCAAACAGGCAAAACCCCCTTCATCTGGGTAATCAGACCTCCAGTTGGATTCAACCTCAAAGGTGAATTCAATCCGAAATGGCTGCCGGAAGGGTTCGAAGAACGAGTCAACAACACTGAACGTGGTCTTATAATCCACGGATGGGCCCCGCAACTAGAGATCCTATGCCACAGGTCCACGGGAGCGTTCTTGAGCCATTGCGGGTGGAATTCAACAATGGAGAGTTTGAGCCAGGGCGTGCCGATGATCGGGTGGCCATTGGCTGCAGAGCAGGGGTACAATTCGAAGATGCTGGTAGAGGAGATGGGTGTCTGTGTGGAGCTGACTAGAGGTCTGAAGAGTGAGATAAGCAGGGGAGATGTGAAGAGAGTAATTGAAGAGGTGATGGGAGAAGGTAAAGGAAAGGAGATGAGGGAAAAAGCTAATGAAATTGGAAGATTGATTAGAGAATCTGTAATAGAAGAAGGTGACAGAAAGGGTTCTTCTCATAAGGCCATGGATGAATTTCTTTCTGCTTTGCTATCCAGAAAATAAATTTCAGTTAGTCACATTACTCCCTCCTCTCATTTTTAATATACGACGTTATGGGTTTTTCACTATTGACCACATTCGTAATACATTTCAAGTGACACAGTGACGAAGATTTCATACATTTAATACTTAAAAATATCTTGACGCGTAGAAGTAATAATACAAAGCATACAAGTACTTGACATAAACAAGGAAACACAGAAAACGATATTTTACGTATGAGTTATGACCCAAATATTAGAACAAACACACTTAAGTACGTATATGATGCAGCCTTTCTTTAACTGCCTTACAGTTACAACTACAATGCTATACAAATTTCCAGGTCGGAAATCTTACAGGATCACCATCACGACAAAAGCGGCCAAAATCTTGGAGAATCAACCATCTACGCATCTCCTGTATGAGTACTGGATTCATTATCATCCGCTTCGTGGCTCCAAAGCAGCCTCAGCTCTTTTCTTATGAGACCCAACACGACACAAGTTCCTATATTTAAAACAATGTATAGGAGCCAAGTTAGAACCACTTTGAACACAAGTTTGAAAATGTATTTAGACTCCATTATACTGGAGTACAGGTATAAACAAGAGTTCTATAACATTAAAGAGGAATGCAAATTGTACTTGAAACCCAAACTCATCAGTATATCAGAAAAAAAATTCGAAGTTCAAAGAGGAATCCATTAAAGCTTCAGTTTTTATTGAATATAAGAATACATAGAAACATATATCTAGTGCCACGAAATGGGGGTGAGATAATCATACCTAGTGTACATGGAACAAGATAGAGAAGAGCTGGCTGACCATGTCCATTCATCAAATACAATCCCGCATATGTACAGATTAGGCCTGCAAAGAAAAGTCCAAATTTTTACTGCATGGTCTCGAGCTATCCATTTCACTATTTGTGTATCGTGTGCAGTTATATTTCATTTTGTTTGGTTATTTTTTTTTTTAGTGTGCATCAGTTATAATACATTCCAAAAAAAAATTGAAGTGTAACATCCACGCCTTAGGCTTATTTCATAGAGGCATTTTGGTGGCATTAATATAATATATTTCACAGCAGGGGCGAAAGGGCATTCAAATCCTGGGTCCACAGCTGTTTGACAGGAAGCCTAAAGGATGTAAATAAACTACATTCAGCATGAACAGGTCTGTTTAAGAATCAGAATTCCCACATGAATTTTAGGAATGGAGCTTGCTAAAGTACAATCAGACACAAACAACAACGAAAAATGAGGATAAAACCTAAGGACATGTCTGCATCGAGTCACTCAATCTCACCCAAAATCCATTATTAACTCTCCAAATCCACTTAAAATCACATTTCAACACAAACAGACCCAAGTATTATTACTACTATTACCCTGTAATTTGTAGTAAAACATCACATCCCTCACACAATAACAACAAAATCAATCTCAATTAAACAATATTCCAGCCAATCACAGGCAATCTCAATCTAAACAGCTCTCAAAGTTTCAATGCACTGATTTTCCAAGTGCATAGCTGCACAAAGTAACCTACTTTCATATTACATAGAATACAGTGCCCAAGTGATGGACATGGTAAAAACAAAATGCTAACATCACGCACCACTCAATTTCTAAAACATGTAACCAAGTCCTGTAATTGGGACAATAGAGAAATTGTATGCCTGATAGTTATACGAACTGATGGAAAAATTGGAAGCTAAACGGAGAATATTACTATTTACTAATAATTCATGATCCAAAGACATGAAGTAAACATGATTTATCACTGGAATATGGTGAACTTGAAGTATTCTTAATAGACAATCAAAATATAGCAGATTAACTCACCAATTCCATACCCAACTGCCAGCCACAGGAAGTATCCATTGAGCAACCCTTTCTTGTAGGCTTTGTCAAATCTGAAGCGTGAAGGCGGGGGTGAGGGGATTTTATCAGTCAAATTCAACAGCGGCTAACCATATATACATATGGGTGTACATGCATAATGTGTACCCTAAACTAGTGCGCAATAGCAGAAACCAAGATGAGAAAGGCATTCTAACATAAACCTTATAAATGATAGCAAGCATACAATGGCAGGAGATCATTAATAACAATTACCTATGAGCGAAAGAAACAAGCAAACCAGGGAATAGAATGTCCCCAAAGCCTATCATGTTGTAACCACCCCAAGGATCAGCAAGTCTAGGAACTCTCAGAAGCATAGGTATTGATTCTCCACCACTATTGTCACCTCGAGCCACCTATATACCAGGAAATACAGTTTAATTTTTAATCTTAATCCAACGACATCATTCAAAACTTGGTCCAATATTAGGTTATTTATTGAACCACATCAATGAACAACAATTCTAGGAAGAAACTTTAAGAACTTCAGGCTGTACGCAGAACTACTAAAATGAATGCAGCCCCAAACACAAACCTTAAATAAACAAATCATTGTCAGAGGTACTAAATAGCCAAACTGAAAGAACAATGCAAAAGGACTACCAGCAATAAGGCATTAATTTCAAGCTTCCCATTGCATTATGTGGTCTATAGTTACTTCATCCATTTGCAAGCTTCCTATTTCATGGTTCAGTTTGACCTCATATTATTTTCAAATCATATTGGAAAATAATTAACGAAGTTATATTATCAAATTAAAATGATTGTACTTTCATAATATAATTTTGTTAATTATTTATCCGCAATGATTTAGAAATAATGAGGTCAAACCGGATTTCGAAAAAGTCAACAAAACCAAATGGGAAGTTAGCAACTGGATGGAGGAAGTACTATTCTAATTTTTAACCAGCATATATAATTGTCTATTCGTAAGTTTTAGTGATCCAAAACAATGGCTGCAAAACATTTGAAAGATGTTTAAAGTCTGCATAGCTGCAGCATTAATGGTCAACATAAAACACTATGTTTCCAATCTTATCGAGGTATCACAATTCACAAACACTTAGGATGACCAAATCATTTTCCTTAAAAAGTCACAGAGTTGACCCTTCACAGTTTAGTCAACGTCACTAAAGAGATGTTTTTCAGAAAGCATCAACAAGCAGGTGAGTTGATGTAGTGGCATATTAATGTCATCTTCTCAGTAGTTAATCACACACAACACAATTAATTCATGTTTTTCTATTTTAATATTCATCAAATTGGAGTTATTCATAAAAGATCGAGGGCCATTGCAATTTACAAACCAAAAAAA
>JAQRGC011353116.1:0-25867 GCA_028659135.1 Plantago lanceolata | reverse complement strand
ATTATTTTACAATAAATTATGCATACTATTGATTTGACTAAATAAAATAATATAAGTCAAATATTTTCTTAATCTATGTGCAAAACTTTAAACATCATTTAAAAAAAATGGAGGGAGTAATTAAGTATGTATTACTTCGATAAACTTAAAACTCGTGATTGATCTTATCCATAAACATGGTTACACTTGTCCTAACCAACATGGGATAGCCAACCCTAGGTGTCGTTTTTAGAAATTACTACTACTTGGAAGAGAACAACATCGTTTTACTACTAACTTTTAATCCTCTTTTCCCAGAAATGTGCAAGAAAAACACCTTCCACATTTTTCATTTGGGCTCAGTTTTTCCTCCGGGATTAAACAATTGACTATCGATTAATTAAATAATGTATACATCCACTTCAAAGCAATTAGCCAAAGACAAAATATTTACTGTATTGTTATCAATGTTTAACATATATATTCGGCCTCGTTTCCGGTGATCAATTCTTTATGTTTCCTTTGTTGATCTTTTAATCTTTGTCCTGGTCCCTTAAAACTCAATCCTTTAGTCAGTGTGATCACGAATTACTGATTTTCGAAGGATGTAACACAAAGCCGGAAACATGTACATCATATATAGGTAAGAAATACTTGAATGGGCAAATTGGAAGGTAGCTCAAGTTAAAGGGTACTGTCTCGACTCTCGACATGGTGAAATACTTAAACAAAAGTGTGTATTTTGAAACATTCAAAATGCAATATTCTTTCTGCATGGGAGAACTTAAACAAAGGAATTTCCTTCAAAAAAAAAAAAAACTTAAACAAAGGAATGCATATTATAAACGTTTACACATTTAAATTAAGTACGTAAATCACAATCTCACATGGTAATTAAGGACAAGGAGGATCTCTAATTCTCTATATAGTGTAGCTAATTCCTCAGTACTTAACAAACATTCCAAGAACAAGAATAATCTTAAGTGTTAATTGATCATATATCTCAAAAATGGCTTTTGGTGCACTTTCCCTACTAACCCTTAAGTCATCCCTTAAACCAATCTTCCTCATTGTCTCCCTTCTCTACTTCATAAATGATCATCTCTTAACAGAAAATGAACATGAGGAGTTGCATTACTCGTACGTACCGGGAACCCCAACCGGGCCTGAGAACTGGGGTGACCTCCACGAGAATTGGACGCTTTGTGGAACAGGGCGAAGCCAGTCTCCAATTAATATCCTTAGTCACCAAGCTGTGTTGTATCCAACTCGGGGAAGCTTAAGAACATACTACCTGCCTGCTAAGGCTACGCTGATCAACTCGGGGCATGCTGTTCAGGTACGAATAAATACGTGAACTTTGTTGTTCTTTTAACACTAGTAGGACTGAATATTGCGTAGAATCTTACAAGCGTTTTATGCTTTTATCAGGTGGAATGGGCAGAGGGAAATGCGGGAGGTATCATAATAAATCATGATGTATATATTTTACGACAAGGTCACTGGCATACTCCTTCCGAGCACATGTTGGATAATAAAAAGTACGTAATATATATGTATCCTCGTTAGATTAAGTCTTGTGAATGGACTATTTCACTTGAACATAATAATAACATTTAATGTGTTTTACTATTTGTTTTGAAGATATGATATGGAGTTGCATCTTGTTCATAACAACACCAGAGGAGATATTGCTGTCATTGGCATCCTATACAAACTCGGATCCGCTGATCCTTTTCTTGCTCAGGTGATAATTTCTAGAGTTAATTGAATTTCTGCTGTTCAACAGCTGATGTTTCTGTCTTGCTTTAAATTCTACTGCTCTTTGTTTTGGTTTAATTAACTCGCGAAACAGAACATTGGCCTAATTAACCAATGCACTATTGTTCTTCAGTTTGTTCCGTACCTTGAATCAGTTGGTACACCCCAACAAAAAGTTGATGTTGGTTATGTGAACCCAGACGATACTTGTTTCGACAAAACAAGCTACTACAGATATAACGGTTCCTTGACAACTCCCCCATGCTCCGAAAATGTTAAATGGACAGTGATCAAGAAGGTATTAATTTATATATAAATCTAACAATCGTGTAACTTATAAGACTATGTGATAAAAACTAAGTTTGATGAATTTGGTTTGCAGGTGAACACAGTTTCACAGGCTCAAATACTGGCACTTAAGAGTGTTGTTGAAGCAGTAAGTACTACTACTAATTAAAGACTAATTTTATGTCAAATTTTGCATAAGAAGAAAAATGAAGAAACTATTTTTATTCGTTGGCCTAATATATATAGACGTTTATCTGCCAGAAGCCTGATGTCTAGTTCGAATTGTTTGTGTTTCAGGATGCGGTGGAAAACGCAAGGCCAATTCAGAAGTTGAACAGAAGAACTGTAGTCAAGTATCAACAGTTTTTCCAAGATGAGGATATGTAATGATCGATGCTGGAACGAAACTACAATCAATCAGACCACGTGATGTCTAGTCCTGTAGTCCGTCGTGTGTGATGTTTATTTTTCGGTTAAGTAGTGTAAGATGCAAATCCACATTACTAATACATAGTAGTTGGAAGACAAGCATCATATAGGTAGTGTACTTGTAGCATGCATTTATTTTGTGGCCAAGTTGATGGAAAAGTTTGATGTATTTGCATTTCTTCTTCAATAATATAAGTTGAGCATTTGGCATATGTGAACGAGCTGGAGTGGCAACTGGCCAACGATTAATGGTAACGCTTTATGAGAAAAAGCAGCAAGGATATATAAAAGACGTTCTTTCCTGGTTGACCGAGAGAACAAAGTCAGCTAAGAAACTAATGAAAAAATCATAAACATTGACTGAGAGCCTCATAGTTGACCAAGAACGAATTAGTCAACTAAGAAACTATAGGAGAATTCAAAGTTCAAAAACTTTGCCTTACAAATTACTCGTGCATAATTATTAGATTAGTTAAGGGATGCATGCATGTACTGACATGATGCCTTAGAAATGACCATACGTACCCTATATGTGAACGCTAGTAACTTGCAAAATAAAACATGCACATATGACACATTGTACGTGCAAAAACATGTTACAAACTCGAAAAATTATCATCCAAATTAAATCTAATACAATTTATAGTTAAAAATGAGCCACATTATAAATTGGAGTAATTGATTGTGTCACACTCCTAAGTGTTATTGTTGTTTATTTCTAACTACTATATCTATTAGATCTGGTATAGCTGTATAGGCAATAATTTTTCACAAACTCTTATATAAATTATTTTAGCATTATCCAACTAGTAATTGATCGAGGGTTGGTCGACATAGTTGCGTTTTGTTCTTTATCCATCGAGATTATAATTATAATTTGGATGAATAAAGAACAGAGCGCAACTATATCGACTGACACTCAATAAATTAGTACTTGGATAATGCATACGAAACTGTGCATTGCCTTAAGTTAAACTCGACTTCGTCCAATTAACTTAAGGAATGAATGACTTTATTGAGTACTAGGTACTAAGCTAGTGGTATCCTCTCCTCACATCACATGTAGAGTACCCTAAAACCTAGTATAAGGACAAATTGACTGTCAGAAACTCAGAATGGTTAACTTGACTTCCCTAGATTGTTGCTACAAATGTGACGAATTTGAACCAACACTTACGCATCTAATTTTAGGACTAATACAACCAAAACACATGCATAATCACACTTTGAACGTGCCAACTTGTCTTAATCAATTTTACTCTCCTTTCCGCCCTATAAATCACCACCATAATCTATAATTAACATTAACATCAACAAGTACTAATACTATTATCTTACAGACTTACATACACAATGGTGCTCGTAATCTTTTCCAAATCCCACTCTCTTTACGATCGTTTGTTCCATATGTTTCTCTTAATCATCAGTGTATCAATTGGTTTGGTCTTCACTTTATCTTTCAAAGGGGATTTATCTTCCCCATTGATCTCCCTTTCCGCTTCGATTTCAAAATTGTCATACCGCTTTCCTGAACCAATGTTGCAATCGTCTCCACCACCACCAACACTAACAATACCCATTGAAAATACAACTGCACCACCTCCACCAACAATGGCTCTGATAATGCCAATTGAAAATGCAACTCGTCCATCACTCGAGACAATTGCATTAAATGTAACGTCTAATGAGACTACTATTGAATTTCCGTTGTTGAACAATTCGACGGATTCTGCACTTGATTCTTCGTTGTGGAACAATTTAACGGATTTTGTTCTTGATTCTCAGTTGGTGAACAATTCGACGGATTCTGCACTTGATTCTCCGTTGTTGAACAATTCAACGGGGTCTGTTCTTGATTCTCAGTTGGTGAACAATTCAACGGATTCTGTTCTTGATTCTCCATTGGTGAACAATTCGACGGATTCTACACTTGGTTTTCCGTTGTTGAACAATTCAACGGAGTCTGTTCTTGATTCTCAGTTGGTGAACAATTCAACGGATTCTGTTCTTGATTCTCCATTGGTGAACAATTCGGCGGATTCTACACTTGGTTTTCCGTTGTTGAACAATTCAACGGGGTCTGTTCTTAATTCTCAGTTGGTGAATAATTCAACGGATTCTGTTCTTGATTCTTCGTTGGTGAACAATTCGACGGATTCTACACTTGGTTTTCCGCTGTTGAACGATTCAACGAAGTCTATTCTTGATTCTCAGTTGCTGAACAATTCGACGGATTCTACACTTGATTTTCCGTTGTTGAACAATTCAACGGGTTCTACACCTGATATCCCGTTGTTGAACAATTCGACGGATTCTGCACTTGATTTCCCGTTGTTGAACTATTCTACAAACTCTATTATGCACAATATGAGTGACGAGGAATTGTTAGCAAGAGCGTCTAGCGTGTACGTGAAAGACGATGATGTGGCCATCCCGAAAGTGGCGTTCATGTTCTTGACGCCAGGGCTATTGGCTCTTGTTCCATTGTGGGATAGGTTCTTCAAAGGCCATCAAGGGATGTTTTCCATTTACGTTCATACTCATCCTTCTTACAATGAGTCGGTTCCAGAAGATTCTGCGTTCTTTGGTAGAAGAATTCCTAGCCAGGTTCGTTTTCACTAGTTTTAATCATTTGCGGAGATATACAATTTTAACATTCATGTGTATATTCGATATTACTTCCTCCATTTTTTTTATTTAAAGTTTTAACAAATTTTCTTTTCTTCACAATATTTAAAGTTTTATAGATAGGACCTTCTCTTTTATATTTCTTTAATCCTTTAACTTGAGTTTTTAGAGGATTGGCCCCTAAAGTGAATTAACATAAAAAAAACCAAAACTATTTTTGTTAATTAAATATAGGGTCATGATTAGTTTCTTAATTTGTGTGCATATGCATAAAACTTTAAATAAAAAAAAATGGAGGAAGTACTTGGTAAAAAGATTCTTTATAATTAATCTCATTGACCAAAATATATTACTAGTAGTAAAAGTAGTGGTTTCATTTTTCAACTTTTCCCCATTTAATTAGTCTCCAAAGACTAACCATTAAACGTTTAAACTACACTTGTTAGTGGTTTCATGATCTAATCTTCTTTTAATTGTGATTATGCAGCCAGTATATTGGGGCACAATATCAATGATAGACGCCGAGAGAAGACTTCTAGCAAACGCTCTATTAGATCCATCCAACCAAAGATTTGTCCTCCTCTCCGACTCATGCATACCCCTCTTTAACTTCACCACAATCTACACTCACTTAGTCTCCTCAACCCAAAGCTTCTTAAGCTCCTACGATGACCCCCGTAAAGTTGGAAGGGGACGCTACAACCACAGAATGTGGCCTAACATTACCATCGAGCAGTGGCGAAAAGGATCCCAGTGGTTCGAAATCCACCGTGACCTGGCCTTAAAAGTTGTGTCCGATCAAAAGTACTATAAACTATTCCAGGAACATTGCCTTCCGCCATGTTACAATGACGAGCATTACTTGGCGACATTGGTGAACATTTTGGCGCCTGAGGCGAATTCGAACAGGAGCGTTACGTGGGTGGATTGGTCCAGGGGTGGACCCCACCCGAAGAGGTTTGGTTGGATTGATGTTAAGGCGGATTTGATAAATGGGATAAAGTATGGACAAGAGTGTGAGTATAATGGAGAGAACAGTACTGTTTGTTATCTTTTCGCTAGGAAGTTTATTCCTAATACTTTGAAGCCCTTGATGAGGGTTGCTCCTTGGCTTCTAGGTTTTGATTGATGATACAATCCTACGTATGTTTGGTCTACAGACTCCACGATGGTTTTTTCTGTGCTTCATCATGCCGTTGTACATTATAATGTTTTAAGAGTTATATCTTAGTTGTACCATGTACTTTAATTATTATTGTACTGTACAATACATTAAAGTATCACGAGGCACAATATCACGCCGTAGCAAACAATAAACCCTCTATAATCCATATCAATACATTCAAAGAGTACTTGCACAGTTGCACAAGTGCATACTTAAATGCCTTCGTTTAAATTTCGTTTCAAAAAAAGATCTCTTCGTTTAAATAAAATTGAATTGGATAAAAATAATTTGAACTGAACTGATTCACAGTATAAAAAAAAATATAACTAAGCAAGTCAAGAATAAGCCGATAATGTTTTGGTGTAGTATTTCGCTAGTGTGATTTTGTATTCGAAAGTTAAATCGAAAGTTTATACACCACATTTTGCTTGTGAGATTGGTTCGCAAATCAATACAATTTGATCTTTGTTTATCCGGCTGGTTACTTGTATGAGTATCTGCAAAATTATTAGAATAAAAAGTCTTCTCGTGTCATGGGACTCCGTTTTTTTTTTTTTAGAACAAAACATTTATATCATCATCAAATTAATCAGATACACACACATACATCTAGGGGAAGTAAATCAAAACCAGAAACACATACATCTAGGGGAAGTAAATCAAAACCAGAACAAATACTAACAGTGCTCTTAGCTAATTGATTTTCTAAAGCTAAACTCTTAGTATCTTGGAAATTGTTTAAGTTTAAACTTTTGTTCTTGGTTTATACCAGATGTATATAATCAATATTAAGTGGTTCATGATCTATATCTAATCTTGATCCGTGCACTGCCATCTTTGTTAATATGGGTTTTAATTTAGTGTTCTTGGTTGCACAAATGACAAAACATTCATGAGTTATTCTAGAGAAAAAATGTTTTTTATTCCCCGTAATATTGTATAGTGGAAAAAAATCCCCTAATTTATAGTGTGCCGGGGCTCTAGTAATATGGTGTTCTTAATAACCTAAAAAAATTAATATTTCTTAAAGAATTAAACAAAATTCATATCTGGTTCATATCTGGGTGAATGTGCAGAGGATGAATTCTACCAAACTTTTCAAGCATTCCTCATTGGTTGTTGAGTATTTTTTTTGGATATCAAACAAACATATAGAATATAATTTTAATGCGGCTGATTTTACCTCCTTTTAATCTATCAAAACCCTATTCAAATTCTAAAAGACTATACAACACATTAGTGATACTTCACCCTCCTCTTCTGTGTTCAACCACATCATTATCTTAGTTGAATTTCATACACGTTGGGTAGGATATTCATAGTATTTTTTTATTTTCTTTTCTTCATATTGCTCCGTAAAAGTATTCACGCTCTTGTGTTTAAGTCTATGCCTATGTATCTAAATTGCAACGAAACATCAGTTGCACTTGCACAATCAGATCAAATGAAACATCAGTTATAATTGCATCATCATATCAGATGCGTTAGATTCCAAAAATAAGAATATGGAAAATATTTATTCTTATTTAGAGGGTTCAGGTTCCTAATGTCCAACTATCACTTATTTTGGTTTTTGGTGTGCCCAAAGTAAAATTACAATCTTGTGCTAATATAGGCTTAAAAAAAGTGTGAAATTGTCCGGTAAGACGATTAAGAGAGACGAGCTTGCCAAGAAAATTTTATTTCGCATTGGTATCCGCTTGCCAATAAAATTTAATTTATTCCCACAATACTATATTAGAATAAATAAATTGCGAATAAAATTTATTTTTTATTCCCATAACACTTCCTCAATTTAGCTCTGACACGGTGAGTTACAACTTTTAAGTGAACTCCCCCCTATTTATAGGAGCTATATATTTGAGTGATTGTGATTATACAGTTCATGCTACTATAACCTAGTACCATATTCTAGAGGATTATTTAGAAATTAGAAGAGAGTTTCTACTAGTTTCTAAAATTGTAGTTTTGTCTAAGCCTTTTAAATGATTTTCATAAGTCACCGGCGTTATAAAATTTCTCATAAACGTTTATATGGTCACATAGTCCTATTTTTCATGACTTTGATAAACAATCCCACAAAATCCATGCGACTATGTTTCGGTACTAATATAGTAATATCGTCTCGTACCCGTATTTGAGCACGCTAATTCGCCAAGAAACGAAACTAGGAAGATCGTTACGAAGATGAAGTAAATGTAAATAACTAACTCATTGGGGGTACTTCTGCAAATCTGATCAACAAAAATCAGTTAGAGAGCCTATCCGGCAAATCAGAAGACACTCCACAGTCCACACACCGAACTCCGCCGTGAATCCGTCGTAGCGCCACCCTCTCGCCGCCGCATCAATCAAATTTCAATACCCTCTTCCCCAATTCCTCCACTCAGCATATCAATTAGTTCCATTTTCCCTCCAGTTAACCTCCCATGTCCACTTCTCCATTCCTTTCTCACCATACAACCCTCACTACCTCACTAGTATTTCCAAATTCCACCAAAATTCCATTTCTCTCCTACAACCGCTACAAGCCATGCGTCATCACTCGTTACAATCGTAATTCAGATTCTGAATTTCCAGAACCAGTTTCAGCTCCCACAGCTCCATGGATGAACGAGCCCCTTCTCGTGAAACCCAACGAAATCTTGAAGTTTAAGAGGCACAAAGGTAGAAAGGATTCGGATTCCACCTTTCGCAGAAATGTCGAAAATCCAGACGCTGATTTAACTAAGAAAGTTGGTGGTGGAAGAGGGAGATTAGCAATGAAGAAAATATTTAAAAGCATTGACAAACTGAAGGAGGATGCCCCTAAGTTGGAAGAAAGTCGAAAAGAATCGAAAAATGGCAAGTTTAAGTTTGGAACTGGTGAGCTTTGGGGAGATGGGGCGGTTCTAAATCGTGCCCCGGTTGAGGAGGTGAAGGAGTTTGATATACCTTTGAAGGAGATTGAGAATGGAGGGAAAGGGAAAAGGATGCGAATGCCGTGGGAGCGAAATGAGGGAGTTGTTGTTGTTGTTAGTGGGGTGAAGGAGGATAGTGGGAATGTGGTTGAGTTGGACCTTGATGGTGAGTTGTTGGAGAGGTTGAGGGCGGATGCTGCGGTGATGAGGAAATGGGTGAAGGTTAAGAAAGCTGGAGTGACTGAAGCGGTTGTGGATGAAGTTCGGGCTGGTTGGAGGACTAATGAGCTTGTGTTGATTAGGTTTGATATTCCATTGTGTAGAAATATGGACAGAGCGAGAGAAATCGTTGAGGTAATGGACATTATATCTATTCTGGAAGTGAACTTTTCTGATGCATAGTTTGTTGAGTTGATTATTTGTTTGTTATGCTCCAGAGGATTACTCGAAGAGTTACGCTGCTGTGCACTTAACATGCGTTCACGCTTCATGCTAGTCATTAAGAAATAGAAGTCTTAAACACAGGGTATATGGCCATGAAATTGCAAACTCTGCTGCCTGTATGCAGTATGCGTATCATTGATAGTTATTAAGTCGTTTAAGTCTTAAACACTGCTACATAGCCCAGGAAATTTCAAACCGTGCTAGCTGAGAGCTTCTGCAATGCTGTTAGAAGTTTAGTATGAGCTTGCGTATTCCTCAATATCTTCACTATTATTAATTGACTTCATTCAAAAGTTTAGCCTCATTTTTCCATGACATAAATTCAGCTATATATTATTATGGGAGAGAATTCTTTCTGAATATGATCTCACAGTGTCTGCAATTTTCCCGTATCACTCTTATGTTGTTTATGTTTTACAAATTTGTCCCTATCTCGTTACTGCTGCAAATTCCTTCATTTGCTAATGGATTACTATATTTGAGCAGACTAAGACTGGAGGGGTTGTTGTGTGGCGTAACAAAGACTTTCTTGCTGTCTACCGAGGTTCTGGAGATCTACCAGGCTCAAAATGTAATTGGAAGAAGCATAACGTTTCTGCTAATGGTCAGGATAGTTCTTCCACCAAAATGAATTACCAAAATGCCACAGCCGTTGCCAGGTTAAGTTCTGATGAAATAAGTCCGGATGAATCGATTCATGGAAGAGATGGTGCATGGGAAAGCTTACATATGCCATCATTATATGAAAGAGAATCTGATAGGTTATTAGATGGGTTAGGGCCACGCTTTGTAGATTGGTGGATGCAAAAGCCACTACCCGTGGATGCAGATCTGCTTCCAGAGATTGTTCCTGGATTAAAGACACCTGTTAGGCTTAGTCTGCATAGTACTAGATCACAGCTGAGAGATGATGAACTGACGTACTTGAGGAAGCTTGCTCGCCCTTTACCAACTCATTTTGTTCTTGGTATTGTTCTGTCCGTTCATTTACATTCTCTAATCAAAACTGGATTACGTCTGGAATTGAGTTACAGCAAGTCGATACCAAAAAAAAATATCTTAAGAGTCTGTGTTTGTGTTTCTTTTATTTTTAAAATGTTCCATTCCTTTGTCTGACATATGTTGATTGCTCGCTTGTGGATGTGCTTATTTTCAGTATTGTGTTTGGATTAATTTTCTGATTGGAGTTTTTTTTTTTTTTTTTCGAGTTTCTTGAAGGCAGAAATAGAAAACTGCAAGGTTTAGCTGCAGCAATTCTGAAGTTGTGGGAAAAATGTCATATAGCAAAGATTGCTGTTAAGTGGGGGGTACAAAACACAGACAACGAGCAAATGGCAGAAGAGCTTAAGGCAAGTATGACCCAGACCTACTTGATTTTTAACATTCAGTTGAACTTCTGATATTCAAATTGCGGTTCTTCCTTGCAGAGTCTTACTGGAGGAGTCCTGTTATTGCGTAATAAGTATCTTATCATTCTTTATCGGGGCAAGGACTTTGTTCCTACCGACGTTGCTAATCTAGTGGCTGAAAGGGAAACAGAGTTAACAAGGTTTCAGTTTGAAGAAGAGGCTGCAAGGATAAAAGCCAGTGAAACTTTTTCTACAACCTACGAACATTTGTCGAACTCTGGTATCATTGGAACCTTATCTGAGTTTCACAGTATTCAATCAGAAACAAGTAAGCTGCTGGAGATGAAAACTGAGGTTGATGTTCAAGTGGAAGCAGAAAGGGAAAGACTGGAAAAGGAACTCAAAGATCAACAGCAAATGCTTTTCGCAGTAAGATTTAATTTCTGTTATTGGCATTGTTATACAGTTATACTCATAATTTATTTTGAATATGCTATATGCATTTCCTGTTACTTTGCAGCTTAAGAAGAAGATAGAGAAATCGGCTAGAGCATTGCAGAAACTAAACCATGCAAATGAATTTTCGGAGCAAGATACAGATCCAGAAATCATCTCTCAGGAAGAAAGAGAATGCCTACGGGAGATAGCGCTCAAAAGTGACAGTACTTTAGTTCTGGGTAAGTTAAGAAAAGGGCCTTATTTCAGAAGACTAGTTTTTCTTTCAACTTTAATTATTTAGTTTACCCTTATTCTTATAAACCCACTGGTACAGTATTAAGCATTTAAGTTTTGTTCCTTTAATGTTCGTCTGATGCTGTCACATTCTGCTACATCCTACATTTATGAATTGTTTTCTTTAACATTTGCTCTCACATTACACACTTCGGATGTGGCTTTAGGAAGACGTGGGGTTTATGATGGAGTCATAGAAGGAATGCATCAACACTGGAAGCACAGAGAGATAGTAAAGGTGATTACAATGCAGAAAAAGGACTCGCAAATCAACTATACAGCAAAGCTTCTAGAATCAGAAAGTGGTGGGATCTTGATCTCCATAGTTAAACTCAAAGAAGGGCATGCTATAATAATTTATCGCGGGAAAAATTATAAGCGCCCAAAGTTGGTGGCTCATAATTTGCTGACTAAAAGAGAGGCATTATCTCGGTCACTAGAATTGCAGAGAATTGGAGTAAGTAAACCTTAGCTGATCTCCTTTTCGAGAATTTTATTTTCTTGTTTTGATTGCAGTTATTTCTATGACCACCACTTTAATCTCGCTTATCTTCTCTGCTAGTCATTGAAGTTCTTTGCCAAGCAAAGAGAACAGACAATCTGCGATCTCAAACGCAAGCTGGTTAGTAAACTACCGTTATCTTTCTAATGGCTTTCTGAACTCTGAAGTGTCATGGGGGATGTTGTCGACTGATAGGAGTATATAATAGGAGATATTGGATCTTAAAACCCATGGCTTATTTAATAATTCATAAGTGATTTTTTCTTTTGCAGGCCGAGCTTCCAGAAAAGAAGTCCAGAAGCTCATAGTTGTGAAGTACCAGTGGCGGTACTTGACATACTATAATAACAAAGTTCTGACCCGGTGACCCCAAGTGGTATCTTTCTAGTAGAGAGATAATGCCATGCCACAGAGAAAGAAACAACTACCATGTCAAATTATAGTGCAGAGAACCGGGTATGTCTCACATGGTCAACTAAGTTTGCGTGTTAATATTATGTGGGAGCTTTGGTCTTATGGATCTTTCTTTATTATCAATCTTGAAATGCAGAGTAAGTCGTATAAGCACTGAAGTGAACCAGAAACCTAGTTTGCACCTGGCACTTCAAGTTAGAGTTGTTCCTTGATGTCTTTTTGTCTGGTGATGTGCTCGTAAAGTGGTAGCATGCACAATAGTATTGCCTGGACAACTCTAGCTTTTTTATTTTTGAATAGGGGATGAGAACAGAGAGCAGAAATTTTATGAAAGGATACTTCTTGCACTGGTTGATGGCAAGTGCAACGTGACAAGAAATTTGACTCTCCTTATCCTCGAGTCAACTACGAGATAACTCTCTATTGATATCTACTTTGACAACCAATCTTACAGCTGATGACGTCAGAAGGTGAACGGTAACTCGAAGAAATGTAGCAACCTCTGCTGCTAAACTTGGCCAATCATTTATTTGTACACGGTTTGTGAAGATGAGGTAGAGTGACACTGATAAAGTCTGGCAGCATATTCTGCCATGCGTTCTACTGAAAGTCACCCGTGCTTAACGCCATTAGGTGTAGGGTTCGTGGTCAAAGAATCTACCGTAGAGAATTTTCTCGTACTTGACAGCGGAAAAAGCAAGAAGATAAACTTTCTGGTCTCCGATTGTGATGATTTTCTGAGTGCTCCTTTCATAAATCTTAGTAAATCTGTTCTCGTCCATGTATCTTCTGATTTGTATTGATTTTTCTTGTAGTTACAGTAGCTTGTTTGGCAGTTCTTCTGGGTCTTTAGTCTGGAAAATATATATCAAAATAACGAAACAAAAACCAGAGCTGTATTTTCACACCATGAATAAAAGTTTCAGCAATGCCATGTTCTGTGTGCTTCTATTACACTTCTAAAGATATGTGTCTGATGTTGCATGTACTACTTCAAACTAGAAAACGATATGTGCGTATTTTTCAACGGACACACAGGAAATCCTGTTTTCCCCCAAAATTATATCAAAGATCAAAATGCATTAACGCACACAACTGCTAAAAGATACATGAGGCGAAACATACAATTGAGTATTATCCGTCCACCCTTTTCCATCAGATACGTGGAGAGAACAGAAAAGGTATTTTGATAATATACAGGTCTGTGTGGATCAAAGAGTTACCTATAACTACAAGCTGTTAACATTAAATTGACACACAAAATTTTACAGGATCAAGACCAACATCTCACTAATTATTTTCCATGTATGTATCAGCTCACCCTTCATGATACATGTAGATGGATACGCGCTGTTACTGAGGTACATGCTGTATAACCACATTATCAGTCAACAGTGGTTGTATAAGTTACTGCACATTCAAGTAGTCACCAGATTTTTCTTAATCTGAACCTGTCCACGCGGTCTGTACTCATTCTGGACTTTTCAGGCTTACTCGCTGCCTTCTTAGACTTGTCGAGTCGGCTATCCAAACTGTTTCTAGAAATTTCAATATTTGGTTGCAGTTCCACAGATTCTGAAGTGCTGTTTTCAGAAGATTTAGCATTCTTGCTGTCTGAATCTGATGGCGGTGTTGCAGCTGGCTTTGATTTCCCAAGAGCCAGAACAAATTTCTTCAGATGTTTGATGAATTCAGGGTACAGTTCAAGATTGCAGTGACCGCCCCCATTTACCCACAAAGGCTCATACTTTACCTTGCACAGTTCTGCAAGCTGCTTCCCATGTGAGCAATCTACGACATCATCTGCAGTTCCCTGTACATTGAACGTAAAATTGACAATGATCATCTCAACTGCAACATTTGTCATCGATAATGAACTGGAATATTTCCTAGTATTATAAACTTGATATAAAATGAATTCCACTTTCTCATACTTCACATTAGAACTTCTGTTCCCTGTAGCTATATGTATATTACAAACAAACAAAATGTGCAGGATAAAGTGCAATGCTCATTAGGGTTTGAATGTTATGGATTATTTCCGTCATTGCTGCAAAAATACACAAATGTATCACTGCACTATCCTGTTGAGCTTCAGATTCAGCATAGCTCCAGTCACTGGTTGAGCTTTATGTGTATTGTCATCTATTCTCTCTTAGTCTGGTTTCTAAATAATTCTCTTGATTTTTATTTTCGTAAGTTGTCTTATTTCTCTCCATCTCCCCCTCATTTGACTATTTCTTTTTCCTCTATTTTTGGCTACATCCTTATGAAAGATCCAAGCAAAGCACAATAACCACAGTAATTCTCTAAAAATATGATCTTCAGAAACCAACATAAAATGAGGGAAACTAAGAGAATTAAAGAGAACTCTAAAATATCTCGTCAACTTTGATAAACTCCGAACAAAAGCAAACAGTGGAACTTGATTCAGATCTGAAGATATATGGGAGCAAGACAAACAGTGAAAACAAAGGATATAAGAGGAAAAGGAATAAATGGTTGAAAAGGGCGAGAATTAGAAATAAGAGGCTCAGAAGAATAGTAAAAGGGCTATATGCAGGTGGCGGGGGAGCCGTCGCTTAATATCAGTCAATTTGAAATAGTAAAAGGGCTACATGAAGGTGCAAGAAAGCTGTCGCTTGATATCAGTCAACAGCAGTCATTTCAGCCAAAGAGAATGGCACCTTCATGTGTGTTTTTTCCCCAACTATTTGAAGGATATTGATAATAATATAAGGGCAGGAGGCTTCATGCATCTTCACATAACCAACAGAACAAGAAAAATGACAACACTGAAATCAAGAAAGATATAACCAGAAGTAAGACAACTTACATGAATAACAAGGACTGGACAGTTGACGGCACCCATCTTGTCAATATTCTGTAATGACAAAGAAATATGTCAGTGCTTAGAACCGAAATGTCAATTAGTAAGTTGATAAAAAGAAAATCCACATTTAGAATTGTGCTTTCGGTATTTTTACCTTATAAATATCAAACCAATATGTCCGTCTCACAGGGTACAACACCCTTAATCCGGATAATATAGGGCTATGTAAAACGACACCCCTAAGGTTTGGGACACGTGCTGCGAGATCGACAGTAGGACCACTACCAACAGACTGGCCATACAGTATTAATTGCTCATCTTTAACCCCATACTGCTCCTTGAGGCATTTGTAGACGGCATCAATGTCTGCGTATGTATTATATTCAGTCGGCTGTTTCAAAGAACAAGGCATGGCTGTGTCATGGCAGGCTTAAATAAAGTGAGCACTTGGAGGGGATGATCAAATATTATAATTCCCACACTCCAAATTAAACAAAGCATTAAAAAAAAATCTTGTCAACTACATTTAGAATAATGATATAACAAGGTCAGAATTTGTATTAATTCTGTATCTTTGTGTTGTATTATTGAAGTAACAGGAAGCAAAAGGAAGGATGAATTCACTAGCAAAGAATTATAAACTTATAATAGTCCCATTATGAGAAAGTGCTGAGCCATAACTAAGTTATACGAGTATTCAGATTACATGATAGTCATCTGACCTTCCCACTGGACTGTCCATAGCCTGAATAATCGTACCTGCAGGAAATAAAGAAAGGAGCATGTAAGATAAACATACTTGGAATATTTAGCAATAGCCACTTTTACTAACTGAATGATGTCAAAAACTCAAGAGGGTTATTATGATGTGCATAATCTTTTCCCCAAGAGGGTTAACATGTTAGCTCTTAAGTTTGACAACTAAAGCAGAATCATGAAAAGACGTATCTGTGTAGAAAGAGCAAACATCTAAGTTACAAGGGCACCCAAGTTACAAAGACAAGCCAAGTTTGAATGAGAAATTCAAATTAATGTACTAAAGACTCCCCTCCCAAGGTAATATCCCAAAACCACCAAAAGAAGAACCTTTTCCAACTGACATTAAACAGTTCTTTCAGTAAAATTCATAGCAACAGTTCAACTGTTCAAGTACTACAAGTCTCCAACACATGGTAGACTTCATCAACGAGTATTGCTCAACAGTTCCTTTTACATACTTGAGAGCCACGTAGTGGCTGCAAGTCGACTCCAAATTGACCCGATAAAAGGCAGCTATCAGGAACATCATATCTCGACCGGAGTAGCAGTATTACTTATAATATTCCTTTTGTACTTATACATCTGTTATATGCTAAATCTTATAATGTGGAGCTACTCAGAAAAGCATAAATGCCAAGTGAACCAGAATCAGCACAATCAAATTCATAGAAACTGATAACTCAATGCATGTTTCGGCCTGATTAAGCGATGGAATTTCAAATTTTCAAGTCCAACATTTGAAACTAGCAGGATCATGAAACATACTTGCATATAACTCAACTACTATCCAAATAGTACTTGCCAGTAAATGACATGAACACAACACCTAAACACCACCTAGATTGCTCTTTCTTTACCAATTACTGCTATATATACATCGAAAACATACACTTCGAATCGAACTAATTTACCAATTACTGAACTTCCTCTGTTACCAAATCATATTACTATGCATCTACAACGGCCAAATTTAATTACAAAAAATAAAAAGGTAAAATAAAATGTAAAATCAACAAATTACCCCATGAGATTAACTCGAAGTCGGAGGCTAATCTCCACAAAAAGCTCATACATCTGCCCCAAATCGGCGGCGTTCCCGTGCGAATACAGAATAGTAGCCGTAGCCTTAGGGTGCGCCACGTGCACCGCCACGACATCGTTCCCACGCCTCGTCCTGAGCTTCAGAACATCAACGCCTTCTCTCAGAGGCACCTCCGGCATCGACAGAGCACCTCCAGCCTCGTCGGCGGCGACGACGGTGTAGGACGGAGGCGTAGGCGGGAAGAAAGCGAACTTAGCTGCGATCGATGACGTCACACCGCCCATCGCACACGTCAGCAGAAGTTAACTGAACAATAATAATGATGATGACGATGATTTGAATTTCCCTTGCTACAGTGGCGGCCAGTTAAGGTATGTAGTAGAGATAAGCTCATAAAGTAAAGGACGTGCTGCTTTTGTAATTTGTGTAACTTTTTTTTTTATAATATAAATTTAAAAAAATGGTTAAAGAAGCTTTTATTGGTCTTCTTTTTGGTGCTTGTGTGTAGATCTGGGGTTCTGAGATGGTGTGGTTGGAGAATTGGTGCGGTGGCGCGTGGAGTGGACGCGGTGGTGAGTGAGAAAGTGCGAGTTTGAGAGGAATCTAATTTTTTTTTCTAGGTGGGAGTGATCTGATCGATGATTGTTGATGTTTTTTACTCTTTTTCTTTTATTTTATTTTTTATTTTGATTGAATGAATGAATGACAGATAGATACTGCAGTGGTTAGTTATTTGACTAGACGTGGACACTCTGAGAATTGGAATTAGATATTTAGATGTACATTCGCAATTCGCCGACTTCTGTTATACCGTACCCGCAACGGTAACAGATGTTACTCGTTCGTCCCGATTTCAACTTTTTATAATATTAAAAAAAGTTCTTTATTTCTCGGTATAGTCGTCAAACCAACTTTAGAAATCATAAATTGGTACTCCCTCCATTTTTATTTATATGACTTTTTAGCCATTTGCACAAGAATTAAGGAATCTTGAAATACTAAAAAAAGTCAAAAAAGAGGAATGTTATATCATTCATTGCACTTTGGAGTTCTAAAACTTCTTATAAAAAAAAATAGAAGCACAAACCTAAAAAGTCCTATAATAAAAAACGGAGGGAGTACTTTATATAATAATTATGTAGAAAGTTGTATGTCGCTTATGACGACAATTATAGTGTTACACAATTTGCACGAATATCAATCATTCTTCGCACAGAGAGAGAAGACTCGACGGGTACTGTAACTTGAGTTTTAGTAAATCCATACTTATGAAGTATGTCGCATGACATGCGCGCAAACTTATCGCGTAATGAGCATGGAAATTTATCGCATGATATGACAACTTAAAACTCAGGGTTTATTATTTTTCACCAGACTTCACTTTAATACGGTATTGGTAGATCCATATCTATGAAATATGTCGCGGGATATGACAAATCAAAATGTAGGGTTTGTAATTCAATTTTTCTTCAAACATCACCTTAATAAACTTTTGATATATTCGTTTTTATGAAGTATCTCACACAATATGCATACTATTTTATCGTACGATATGACATCTTAAAGTCAAACATTCACAATTTATTTATAAATTTCACTTAAATACACACTTTTAGAAGACCCATATATATGGAGTATATTGGAAGATATGATAACTCATGATTAAGGAGTCTTAATTTTTTCATCAAATGTTACTTTGACACTTTTGACAAATGAAAATTCATAATTCACATAATTTTCTTGAATATGAGAAAAATTAATACCTCTCATTTTCAAGTGTTGGTCACTATCTTCTAATTTATGCTAATAAGATGTAGATTTACTATTATTTATCAAAAACACGACTTTTAAAAGTGACATTTGGAGAACACATACTTTACATTGTTATGAAAACCACTTTAGAAGATTGACGCACATAAATGCTTTTAATTAGTTTACGCGTAGAACATACCGTATTTCAATAATGTGCGTGTCTTTTAATGTCACGTTAAAGACATTTGTCGAGACAATTTAAAGTCAAATTTCTTCTGGATACTAAATTTATGGGTGTGACTCATTTTACTAAGTCGTAAAACAATCATAATGTATATTTGACTGATTTCATTAAAGCAATCCACTCATAATACTGGAAATTTCTCTCCGTCAAAATTAATATATTTTTATTTACTGTAATAATCTTCAATATTTCTTTAGGTCGTTGTTCATCTATATATATAGCACATGTAGTGAGTGGTTTCTGTTGTTCCTATCATATTGTTTAGAAAGCTAGTGTGTTGTTTGTAGTTTTCACTCACCCTATACTTTGTAAGTTTGTTTCATTTAAAAATTCATATACTCTTTAGTCATCCACCAATTTTATGATTTAGAGGAAAATTATTTTCTTTACTAATAGATTTTTATATTGGTTTTCAGGTGAGCTTTTGGAATCATGGTGCAGGTATACATGTTTATACTTTTTTCCTTTAAAAAAATAAAAATTAAAACTAGTGGGCTGGCTTAATTTGATTGCACAAATGCATATCACGCAGTTCGTCATATATCGAGCATAATTGATTTATGTGATTTCAATAATGTGATGCATATTTCATAGTACCTATAGCAAAAAAGCATATTATAGAACATGCCAATTAATTGAATTTAGAGTGTTAATTTATTAAATATGTTTGCTATTGTGATATGATAAAGAATTAAGTCACCACTCAATGCATTGCAGGACAAGGTGGTCGCACAAGAAATGAACATCAACTCAAGGGGGTTTGTTGGTGGTGCAGAACCAGTCATACGAGGGGTAAAGCGGATCAACGTGAAGATTGAGCCAAATACTTCGATCGAATATGTTGGTGGTGCAACACCAGTAATAGAAGAGGTAAAGCGGAAGATTGAGCCAAATACTTCGAGCGGGTCTGTTGGTGGTGCAACACCAATAATGGGTGACGCAAAGATGATCAACGTGAAGATTGAACCGACTACTTTAGATAATGATATCGTTGCAGTGGAACCAGGGAGGATGCGTTCTCATAGGCATACTCCAGAACAAATTCAAGAAATGGACAAGTTCGTATTTATTTCTCTATAATTAATATATCGATGTTTATATTGCATATAGGTCTATAATTGCATTTTTATATTATTTTCATACTCAGTTTTACATTTTGTTGATATGTGACGAATTGTAGCTACAAGTTGTGCGTTCTTGAATATGGTTGGGCACATCTAAGATTATTCCACAAGTTGTGCATTCTTGAATATGGTTGTATACAATTATACTTAGTGGAATTTTATTTGTAAACGTAACTAATTTGTTATGGGATATATATTCATGGAGTTTAGGAGTTATTTGCGTTGAGTTATATTTATATATAACATGTTAGATCTTGCAATTTGAATAGCCCACTTTAGACTATTTCACGTGTGTGCACGCTTCACGTGTGTGAATAGTGCTAAATCCTTGTTAAGGAGCGGGTAAAGTATTATTCATTTTTGAAATTATGGCTCACAATGTCATGGATTAACAATAATTCACATAACTTACAATAATTTATGATTAATCCAGGCTATTCAAAGAGTGCTCTCACCCGACTGACGAGCAAAGAAAGGAACTTGCGGCCATTCTTGGGATGGAGCCCAACCAGGTCAAGTTCTGGTTCCAGAACAAGCGGAACAAAATGAAGGTTAGAAACATACCACATACACATGATTTATATAGATGGTAGTCATATTCATTTAGCCTAACCATATACTTAGGTTATGTATACTCTAATCTTTGAGCCTTATTTGAAAATATATGATGAATTGTCTAACTTCATTCGTAATGTGTTGGCTTTTATGTAGAATCAACATGAACATACGGAGATTGTTCAACTCCGCCGTGAGAATGACCAACTCAAAAATGATAACCTAAAATACAGAAAGGCTATGGCCAATGCTGCATGTGCTATATGTGGCCACTCTATCCATGTTGGTGAATTGTCACGTGAGGAGTTCCATCTCAATATGGAAAATGTTGTACTAAGAAAAGAGGTACTTAAATACTTAATTGTATGTTACATTATTTTCCCTTAGATAATATAGTTAATTAACCTATTCACATTTCTCATGTTATATGCAGATTGAGCGCATCTCCAAAACAGCCGCGACCAACATTGGGAAACCACCTATGTCCCCACCATGAATATTTCTTCCTTGAATAATGCAAATTAATCAGTTTTGATTTGATATAATAACATATACTTCTATCTTGAAGTCTTTTACTAGACAATGTTTTGCTTGATCACCGTTTGATTATAAAATTTTTGGATTTTGAATATTTTACTTTGTGTAATATTATTTTTAGAGCCAATATAATGTTACTCTACTTGTGATACATCATGATTAGGGTCTACATTTCTCATTTATCTATATGTTCTTCACAATACATGTGCGTAATTCAAGTGTTACCGCTTATCAGTCTATCTTTGGCTCAACTCTTCATCATAATTTTAGCAATGAGGTGAATATAGCTTTGGGTCTTGCCTGGCGGCCTTGTTCTCCAGATTAATAATTCATTTCGTTGATTCCTATGAGCTCTGTCGCAAAACTACCCTAGTGAAGTATTCATTATACTTCATGATTATTCGATTTTGAATGGCTTTTGATTTACCAATCTTCATCATTTAATTATACTTTCTAGAATCCAAGAAGTATATGTTGATAGTTTTATAGTTTCAATACCATGATATGCTTTAATCTTTATGTAGTCACCATTCATCATTCTACCTATAGTTTCTGAGCATGTGAACTTGAATCCCATAGAAGTTTAGTGATAGAAATTGTTTCAGAGTTGTATGTGGACTTAAAGACATAACCTTAGTCGAACTAGTAAGAGCTAACTAAGCCCTACTAAAAAATTTCAGAACCGATTCAAGTTGCTTGTTGATTGAAATTTGAATATGATACTGCTGGTCTTTATTTATACTCTAGTGTCTATGTCGTTTTCCCTCCAACTTTTTGATCCAATGCTTCAGTTCGCCTTAATGTAATTCGACCATCCAGTTCATGTGTCCAAATCGTGTGATGTGCTCTTTCTTATTGGTTGATGGAGAGTTTGTTCCTTATGTTCAAAGTTCTTTCAACTTCCTTATTTCACATATCTGGTCTTCAACGTCAATATTACATTTGCTTTGCAATCAAGTCCTTCATTTTCACTTTCGGTCATAACCTTCCAATCGAGAGTTTGTCATATACTCATATGTGGTAGTATGATCTTTATTTGTTTAAATGAGTGTCTACGAACCTTCCCCAACAAACACAACACGAGTCTTGTCTGGATCTGATTTCAAATTGGAAAATTTTCCAAGACGTGACATGTGAATAGAAAGCTGCGGTCTTTCGAGGAAAAGAGATCAAGTAAGTGAGAAAATAAAGTAAACGGAAGCGGGCCGAGGAAAGTGTTGTGTGGCTGGAGACTACTTGGATCATATTACGGGCTCCCCCACAGATAGGCCCAACAGACTTGAAATGCGAGCCAACACAGTTTTTCCGTCCAAATGTAGATTGCACAAGCTCTTTAAGCAAAGTTTTTGAGTATTGTAAAGTGTAAACGACAAGAATGTTGTTGAGGTAGCAATGATAAACCCAAGTTTTGGAATTGAAATGTTGAATAAAGATGACATGTGACACAAATAATTGTTATTTTCGACATTTTTGTATGATTTATCAAATAGACCACTTTAAAGATTTTTACAACTAGTTGTGGTCATGGCCTATAAATTAAAGGCAAGGCCCACCACCACCACCCCTAACAAAAAGTAATTTGTTCATCTTCTTTTCTTGCCTTGTGGGTCAAAGAAAGGTTATTGGCTGTAACTTGGCATCATTTTCATCAAAATCAGGCACTGGTTTTTGTTTCAAGTTGCGTGTAATTGTAGTTATTTGGTGATGCTCCATTCATGAATTAATATATACGGAGTTATAAAATTATAAGGTGGTGCAGTGAAGAGTCATAAGGTGGTATAGAATTACTGAATTAGTGTAGGATTAGAATAGCGTTAGATTTGGCGATTAGAAAAAGATGAATAAATATATACAGTAGCAGTTGTTCTGATGATGATGATGATGATGAGCAGTGCTCAAGAAAGTGTACAACTGATTGATTACCTGGTATTGCTTCTGTTTGCAGCAACTATTGAACCTGTCTAGATGATTTGGCATATCCCTATAGCAGCTTAGCATTCTTGCTAAAGGCAAAAGGGATGCCATTTTTACCAGTCAAACAAATCTGGTTGGAGAATTCTGTAAAAGCATGGCAATGTGGTCAAAAGTTTCTGGAAATTTTGTAGATTCTCTCTATGCAGAGACTAAAGACCACAGAACATGTTTAGAAACTTTGCTGAACCAGGCTTCTCTTTGTTGATTATACTACTGGTGTACTGGGAATGTAACTCTAAATTCATAATCGGAATGAGATAGACCGACTTAAAAATCCACTCGAAGGCACGAACTATATAGTTACAACTTACAAGTCCATCAGCCCAATAATAGAAGACCGATTCTCCAGGCAAACCTAACATCAGGCAGTCTATTCGTGACTTCATCCTTTAACCACAAAATCTTTCAGATATTGAGTGTGGTCCTTGTTAACTCCTGGGGGAACAATATCTTTGCACAACTAGGAAGCAATCCAAAGGCGAACTTCCATGGAGTATGTGTGGATTAGATCCAGAGCAACATTTCAACAGTAAGATCAAGAATCCAAGGAGAACTTCCATGGCTATGTGCATTAGATCCGGAGCAATATTTCAAAAGATCAAGAATCCAAGAACTTCCATAGAGAATGTGTGCCGTAGATCCAGAGCAATAATCAAAAGTAAGATCAAGAACAAAAACACTACATCTGCACCAATCTTATGAACTGACTAGGCCCAACTCCGCCACCCGCCTTCAATACAGCAATGCAGCCATCCAGACAGAATTCGAGCAAATTGAACTTAAACATGAAACATAGAAACATAACCGGGCACAATAAGTCGTATGCATTCAGATTACATACCGCTCGACAGCTCCACAGAGTAAATCATCCTTTATTCAGAAGGCCACAACTAACATCACTAATTAGCACCTTAGCTGCAAATGTAGATACATAAAATCTGTCTCAATATTACTGTACTGAAGACTATAGCATACAGTACAAAACTACAAACAGTTCATGTTCTAGTTTCATCCAAACACTACTCCTAGTGAGGTCTACTAGTACTATTCAAGGTAGCTCAAAGTTCAAGGGACCAAACAGAGACATTATTGGCCTTATTCAATTGAAAACAGAGCTTAACAATTTGGATGAAATTCTCAACTACCACCAACACATAGTGACAAGATTATAGAGACTAAGACAGACCCTTAACTAGGTAAGAATTTTCCAGCCACATATAACAAACAAGAATCACAAGACAAAATTTAACACTAAACTAAACTTATCATAAATTTTTTGAAATTATTTACTAATACTAGTACTAGTGTAGAAATTAACGGTCAAATTAGAGGATCCCAAGGCCAAATACTATGTTATGATACCAAGAAAATGTACTTACTTAAAAACCATGTGTAAGTAAAATTAATATCACTCATAAATTAACAATAATAATCCGTACATAAAATTAAAAAAGAAAAAGTAAAAAAAAGACTAACATTATTTTTTTGATTTTCCATTTTTTGGTGTTACTCAGGTATAGCAACAAGTACAGGTCGCCAAGCTCTCCTCAGCAGCCTCTGCCGTAAAGTCGACGACAACGGCCGTACAACCCTCCCCCCAACACCGCCGCCGCTTCTCCTCCCCACTCCGCCGCCTCCCGCCGGCATGAGCAGCCCTTCCCTCTCGGTCCCCCTATCCCCAAACGCCGGCGGTGAAGAGACAAACAAGTCCCGGAGCTTATTGCTCACGCTTCTCTCCGTCGACGCCACTTCCTGCTTCCGATCCGTGGAAACGTCGTCGTGTCGCGGCGTCATCATTCTCCTGCATCCTCCTCCTCCGCCTCCTCCGCGGCCGAGGAGCATACGGAGTGTTTTTCGTCGGCGGAGGTGGACTACTGGGCTGGTGGTTGGGCTTCGCGTTGGGCTGCTGGCGATTGCGCATTGGGTCGCTAGAAACTTGAATTTGTGCATTTTGGGGTGAGGTGAGGTTCAGTTGAGGTGGTTTGTTGTTGTTTTGTTCATGAATTGGATTAAATGGGGAGGAGAGGAAATGGAGATCTGGTGAGGAGAGGAAGAGACATGGAGAAAGTGGAGATTACAGTTTTGGTTTGATTTATAGTGATGGTGATGATGATTGATGAGGGGTGAAGGAATATGAGGAGTCTGTTTCAGCTGTTTTGGGAGTGAGTGAAAATTTCTTTTGCAGAGAGAGAGAGAGAAGGGAAAGGTGTAGAGGTGGGTGATAAGTACAGAATACGGAGTGTTAGCTTTAATACGGTACCGTTTTGGGTATTCTTCTTAATTTTTTCTTATTTTATAGTAGTGTCCGTTTTGCGTTGTAATTTCACTAAATTTTAAACGATTATAATTACACAAAGTCTTATAAGGGACGGTCCCTTTTTATGTTATAGAAGGGACGGACTAAGATGCAATTTACAAAATAACTACAAAAACATGTTAAAAAATTCGGTGGTCAC
>JAQRGC011350693.1:0-12941 GCA_028659135.1 Plantago lanceolata | reverse complement strand
GGAGAGGTTGGTGAACCCTCCAAGTTTTGGTAGTAACTAGTAAGTAAAGTGTGGACATAAAATGTTGATTACCTTGTGATTGAGAATTGAGCTATTTTATACTAATCCTTCTTATCTACGGATTAGCTCAAATATTGACAAGTGTAGGCTAGTAGCCCTATACGATAGTAATGTAGGCCTAAGACTAGGATTAGTGGGTTGTTAATGGGCTTGACCCATGTCTTGTCACAATCATGATTCTTGAGGGAAATTATAACTTTTCAGGTAGACCTAGGGCTTTGGATATTGATATCTCACTTATCAAAAGTGGTGATGTAGTGTTGGCACATGAGACTCCAACCACGGAGTTGGTGTTCATGTGTGTACGGTACTTGTGGGTTCTATAGTTCGTAATAGAGCGTACCCTATAATTCGTAAGGCATGTGGCCTTGATTCGTCTTAAAGGCCTTTATGTAGCTCGTAGATAGATATTATTTATGAAGAACCATGATGTGTCCTTATTAACGTTATATTGTTATACGAGTACGGAACGTATTTTCACTCCATCTATATTATTTCTTAAATTCCACATTTTTACCTCCTATCAGTCCTATGCAATCTGTGTACTGTAGACCGTGGATGTCTAAACGGCATCGTATAGAGCCTTATCTAAATTTTATGACTATCCCTCCCATGGAGTCTCAGCTCTCATCATCATCATCATACATTCACAGTAAGCAACAATGACAGCCATTTCCATCCTCAAACTATCAATTCTTCCTCCAGAACTACCCTTCTCCTCCCCAAGATCATCAGCATTCCCAATTAGACCCCCCAGTTTCAAAACCAGCCCCATAACCTTCTCCTCATTTTCATCCACAAGAAAAACCCTTTTCTGCTCCAATTCCTCCAAAGAAGAAGAAGCACAGGTTTCGAAAGAAGAAGATGGTGGCGGTGACGAGTGGCTGCAGAAATTGCCCGATAAAAACAAGCCCTTGTACTCTCACAGTCTGCCCTGTCTAGAAGCGTGGTTGAAGAATTTGGGGTTCTATCAAAGTAGAGATGATAGAGCGGTTTGGTTCATCGATAAGCCCGATTGGCACGCGCAGCTATCCCTTGATGTCACTGATTTGTATATAAGGTTAGTTTCATTTCCATTTTAATGTTAACAATCAGCTACCTAGTGTTTAGGGTCATGACCAAAGCAATTTCATTTTCGGGCGGTTCTGTTTAGCGTTAGCTTATGGTTTTATATGCTTAGGCTCCGTTCAGTTCGACTGAGAGTTTGTGAACTCAACTTAAGTATAAATTTGAACTAACCAAACATGAACCGAACACAACTGAACTTAACCAGTTAACCTACGTATTAGAGCTCTCTGTTTAGCTTAAGGGAAGTTAATTAACTTGTTTTATATTATATTTCTGAGGGTTGTGGATTTTGTTTTATAGGCCTGTTAGAATCAGACTAGTGTTTATTGTTATTGTCAGGATGGAGGTCATTTTATTGTATGGGGACAGGATAGGAGGAAATTAACTTCAATGCTGTGTGTGATGTCTTGCATTTTTATTCTTACTCATATATTTTACACTTTACTGTTTCGAAAGGCGTAAGTTGGATATGAACTTCTGGCAGTGCTACTTGACTAGATACCCGAGTCGATGGACTCTTGGGAGTATCTGCCATGAGTGAGTGGTCATCTTGAGCATTTGTGACGTGTTAGTTTATGAGTTGTTATCCACATCTGCAAATGCTAAGACCAGCACTATACATGAGCCAATTTTGGTTCACGGTACGGAAAAAACAGCCGATGGCCAATCAATTAGATTGGGTAAATCCGTAAATGTGCCACTATTTTTATTTTTGATTAAACTTGTCATTTCACTCATAGTGTTTTTCTTTAGAAGGGGAGAGAAAAAAAGGCAATGCCACGGGCTGAGTGCTCTTTTGTTCCTCCATTGGATTTTTGGATAAAATGAGTAGTTATATGGTTTTACAATTCTAAAAGAAGAGTTTCCGGGTTTATATTTCCGTGCTCTGTTTGTAGAGCCTGATATTGATATGGTTCCTCACGACTAAATCTCTTCTCCTGCTCCATTTTAATCTCTTCACCTTGGGTACTTCCATTTTGGGTCTTTAACTTGTATGTACTGTCAAACTAAACCTGGCCTCATTGTAGAGTGTGAAACTGTGAATCACGTTTGCCATTCTTATGACATCATCTTTCAATTATCCTGTACCTTGTCCCCTACTAGTAGCTGCATAAGAACCAACCCATTTTTACGACCTCTGAGTTGATTCCTCTTTCTGGGGCAAATCACGTTAGGCCATTCATTTTTAACTTGATCAAATGACTTCTTTCATGTTGGTCAATAATTTCTTAGCCTTATGGTTGATGCCAACAATGGCATAAGTGGAGTGTGTCATGTATTGAGATTAGGTATTGAAGGTGTTAGGACTTAGAGAGCTTTGGAAAACTGCGTAAGGGTGTTAATGGGTGGAAGAGTTTCCAGATTTAGTGAGGAGTTCTGTTGGTAGCCGATATTCTCTAGAAATTCTTGGTATTGAGGGTCATTTTCAAAGGGCTTGGCCATTACAACTAGATTAAAATGTAGAAGGTGAAGAGATTGAGTTGTGAGGAAGCATATAAATATTGGGCTCTATAAATAGAGCACACAATAATAAACTTAGAAATATTTTTTTGTGTTGGATTAAGAAAACATGTACTTCCATAATACTCATTTTATCCAAAATTCCAATGAAAAAATTGCTGAGTGGCACTCGTCCATTATCGTGTTGACTCCTTTTTTTAAAGTAAAAATTGCACCGTTCCACTCTCACTCCAGTTGATTGGCCAACCATGTAGGTCAGTCTTTTGCTCACATTTTGAGCAAAAGGTTGACCACTGTTGATGGTCGCCCTTTTGTTTGTGGCCATGACCCATAATGGTTAAGCAGGACACCAGGTAAAAACCTGTTTTTCTCTATCGTCAAATTGTCATACAAAGAAGGAAATTTTTTGGTCCGCTTGGCTAGTCAAGCATGAGATAATTCATAGATCTTTTGCCTTATGTGATTTCGAATTCGGTCCAAAAACGCTCCAAAAGTAGTTGTAAAAGTATAAGTAAAATCAGATTATTTGATAGAATCTAGCGAACTTTAGAAGTGTTATTGTCAGTTGTTTGCTGTCCCCTTCAGAACTCTCCAGAAAAAAGAATGCTGGGGGCTTATGCCTTTACCAAAAATGGGTCACGGATAGGCCTGCTCTAAAGTCTTCTAATATGATTATCATTCAATTACTACATGGGATTGAGCAGGCATGGATCAATTTTAAGTTAAGACTGCATATTGTTGTCATTTGTGAATTGTGTGTGCCGTGATATTAGTTGGAATTGTGACATAATGTATTTCATGTGTTGCTAAGAGTAAAAGAACGGGGAAAGACTAATGATATAGGTTCTAATCACAGGACAAGTAGCATACTTTGCGACTGTATGACTAAACCATGAATGAATTGTTGATCAGCTTACTGGATCTTGAAGACAACGAGCTAATTGTCTACGCCATGTATTTCTCTTCATTGGTTTGTGATAAAATCCACTCAGTGTACTAAGCATACAAGTCGTTATAATTTAGAAGTTGAAACCGACTCAATTTTGCTTTTATATCTCATTTGGATAGGTTTAGTTTTTCAGGTTCCTTTTTTGGCTATACAATGTGCTTTCGCTTTCAGTTGAAGTTTCATGTGCTTCGTTCTTGATCACAAGTGCTGGAAATACAGGTACCTGAAGAATGGACCGGGAAATCTTGAAAAGGACATGGAGAGAAGATTTAGTTATGCTTTGAGTAGAGATGATATAGAGAATGCCATACTTGGAGGACCTTGAGTTTGCCACCATTCAAAGTGCGTAGAACTAAAAGGTTGCCTTTGCTTCCAACTTGGCCTTTTGCAACCAAGTTCGGGAAACTGTTATGGTTCTCCAAGGTCCCCTCATTCGGAAAGCAAGGGGTAGGAAGAAAATCTATTACTTGAGATTTCATTCTTTGTATAATACTAGTAGTTTTTATTTTGTCAATTCTGTATACGGGGAATTCATGTATCACAACATTCATTATTACAGAAAAACCAGCATTACAGAAATAAAAACCAGCGTTAACGGTCTGGGAAACTGTTATGTTTCAGTTTCTCCAGGGTGTTTTGCTCTTTTGAAAGGTTATGGTTCATATCAGAAGAAATCTATGATTCTTGTACTGTTTATGGTCACAGATATGGAGAAAGCACTCCACCAGTATCATAAGTTAGCTCACTTTAACTTCACTGCAGATGCAACGTTTCAAGAATTATCCTGCAAAGGCGAATCCCATTAGTAAATGTATTTTACTCTCGTCTGTACTCGAGCAACAGGCAAACAAGAATACAAGATACACTTCCCCAGTTAGTCACAAGCAAAAACAAGATGTCATATACGCAGAATATGAGCTAAAAAACTCGAAGGTACACCAGCAATGCACAACCTGTACTATTCGGTATCTGAGAATCAAATAACTGCAAGCTCTCATCCAAAGTTGTCATGAACTCTGGTTATATAATTAAGAACAATTTCAAGGCTGAACAGCTGCTAACTAACTCGGCCCGCCTACCAGGTATATACACTGTGATTTCAACAATCAAATTACATTTCAGAAGAAACTAAATTCGTAACAAGCCTGAAGCTAGCTACGCACGGATGCCCAGCCTCGTTACAATCTGCAATCATAATAAATGATCAGATGAAGCTTATTACAAATTCCAGGTATCAGGACTTGGCTCTTCCACTTTGTACCATTTACGTCAACCCAACGCTGAAAATTCCCATGTTGTTTCAACAGCTGAGCACAGTTCAGGCATCAGATTACGCAGACTGATTGTGAGACCAATATTCCTTCACAAGCTGCCCAAACAACGAATCTTCTCTTTTCATTAGCTTCATTGGTTCATCATACTCCACCAGTTTCCCTGTCACCAGTTGCAAGTTAAAATTTACAACGTAAATAAACATTGGCGAATGGATGGCGTATAGGTACTCACCATCACTAATAGCTAGAACCATTGTACAATCCATGACAGTTGGTATTCTGTGAGCCACCGTGATAACAGTACAATCTGCAAACTCTGATCTGATCGTTTTCTGCAAGATCATGTCAGTGGTGTTATCTATAGAAGCAGTGGCTTCGTCCAGCACCAAGATCTTGCTTCTCCTCAATATAGCCCGTCCTAAACAAAACAACTGTCTCTGCCCCATGCTCCAATTCGACCCATCTTCCACAACTGTAACAAAGTAAATTTCGTATTAACACCAGAATACCAGATAGATAAAGAAGTTCCTAAAAAAAAATTGCGAGTAAGCTCACCTGCAGAGTCAAGCCCCTCCTCTTTCTCTTCAACCACCTCTTTAAGCTGACATTTCCCCAGGACCTTCAGGTTTCAACGCACGAAAGTCTGATCAAATTTCATTCTACCGTTGAATGGAAGACGTTAAAAAAAAATGACAGTTACCTCCCATATTTCTTGGTCAGTATATTGAGCCAGTGGATCCAAGTTGTACCTCACAGTTCCAGTGAAAAGAGTTGGATCTTGAGGTATAATTCCAAAATGAGACCTCAAATCATGAAGTCCAACTGTAGCGATGTTAATTCCGTCTACCACTATCCTTCCCCCCACAGGCTCTACCAGACGAAACAAAGCGCCAATAAGAGTTGTCTTCCCACTGCCTGTTCGACCAACAATACCAATTTTATGTCCTCCTTCAAATGTGCAACTTATCCCACGTAGAACAAGTGGTGCATCTGGTCTGTAACGAATCTGTTTGTTATTTAACACGCATTTAGTCCACAAGTAACTGAAGCTTTTTCCGAATGTACTAGACAATTTAAAGAAAGCAAGCAAAAAGTACTGGAAATAGAGGAAGCTGCGAGACTGCGATAGTATTCCAGAGAATTAAGTCATTTATATACCTGTAAGTCTTCGATCTCTACTTTACCCTCACTTGGCCAGTTGGTAGGGGGGCGGTTCTCTTGTATTAGTTCTGGCGCCTCACTCGGTATGTGCATGTACTGGTCAAGCCTTTCTACTGAAATAATATAGTTTGCCAACATACACTGTAAGTTGATCGAGAACACGAAAGAAATGTTTAGTGAGAGGCCATAGGACAAAGCCATCCCAATAAATCCTGCAAGAACAATGAAAGAGATGAATAATGAAACACCTTAAGTACAATCTTCTTGGCAACAGAGAATATAACTACATACCAGGTGTGAAGGTTCCAGAAGGTAGTAAAACCATGCACAGGCTTGCAAAAGAAAGAATGATTGCACTAAAGGTTTCCAGTCTTTGAATCAACCACTCGTTCGATGTGAAATAGTGGAAAAAAGGGCTGCCGTTTCTGTCAATGAGTTCAAGATATTTCGCAAAGAAACGATCTTCCTCTTTAAAAGCTCTGATTGTGGTAGCTCCTGCAACAGATTCAGCAAGATGGTTCGCTACAAAGGACTTTGTGGTTCCATTGATCCGCATCAACTCTTTAGCAGTCGAGAAATAGTATCCCTATTTACAGGGAAATCATTTCAGATATACAAACTTGGCAAAGAAAAGTAAGAAACGATATCTGCAAATGCTTTACGACACCTACCTGCAAGCGGAATGCGAGGATGACCATTGGTATGGAGGCAAACAAAACTTGCCATGTTACAACGGCTAATACAATAAGGTTAGATAAACAGTTTGTTGTTGCTCCGACCGTGAAAATGAGATAGAACGGCATGTCTAGATCGATGATACTCAAATCAGAAGAAACCTGTGAGAATATCCAATATATGTGCATAGTATCAGTTTTCACATTCACCTTAAATCAAATATACCAGTTTTAAACTAAGGATGCTCACCCGGCTCAATATTCTTCCCAAAGGCGTGGAGTCATAAAACGACATTGGTGCACGAAATAAAGAGACCACCAACTGTGTGAATAAAGCTCTTGATGCTTGCATGCCCATGATAACGGTCAGTATGGACCTAATAAGCAACACCACAGATGATGCGCACCCAATAATCAAATAAACAACAATCAATCTCAAGGTAGTTACGTTCGGATCATCAACATAGGCTGCCATCCAAGTGTTCTGTAGTATCTGAGCAGACACAAACATGAGATGACAGAGAACTGCCAAGGAAAAGACCAAATAGCCTCTATTCGGCTTGAGATACAGAAAATATGGCTTGAATCCAGTGTCCCCTACTTCCCTCTCTTCTTTCTTTATCAACTGATCACCTCCAGACATTACTTTCTTATCTCCATCAGGCTTGCAAATCTCTTTAGTTGATATTTCACTCTTTCGGGTAGTGGTCACCTCGGAAAGCCTCTCAGAGCCAGCAGTCTCTTTGTGTGCGTTAACCAAGTCCTGAAATTCTTTGCTTGAGGCCAACAACTGAGGATATGGAGCAGCATGCAAAATTACCCCATCCGATAGCAACTGTTCAAAGAGCAAACATACTTTAAACAATTGTTTCACGTTAACGACTGCAAGTTTTGTGTGTGCGTCAAATATTTTGGATACATATGGTACAAAATGATCATATTACCAAAACAAATAGCACAGTAATCGGATAATACGCACTATCTCACGATTTGTAATGTGGGGAAGGGAAGAGGAAGCATGCATTTTAGCAAACATAAGATTAGAAGCTTGAACAAATAACTCTGGCACAGATGATTTCTGAAAGAAAATTTCACTCACCAAAACCGAATCGAATGCAGGAAGAAAATCAACCTGGTGTGTCACCAGTAACACTGTCTTTGCAGAGAGCGCTCCCATGACATATTCCTGCCAACCAGAAAATTAGTAGTGTAATAATTTATGGCAAGTAAAACTGTAAAGTAAATCTTAATAGACATATGAATAGCTTACATTGAAGAGGCTTGTAGCAGTGTGAGCATCCACAGCACTAAAAGGATCATCTAAAAGATATATATCAGCGTTCTTATACAGAGCACGTGCTAGTTGAATCCGTTGCTTCTGACCGCCACTAAGATTAACTCCTCTTTCTCCAATCTCAGTGAGATCACCATATGGTAACAGTTCAAGGTCCTTCACTAGTGAACATTTCTCCAGTGTGTCTTGATATCTCTCGTTCTCCATGTCAGAACCAAAAAGAATGTTTTCCCGGATACTTCCAGTCTGAATCCATGCTGATTGAGATACATAGGCAATGGTCCCATGTACTTGGAGCTGAATTAGATGCCGAATAAAATTAATTAGTAATATGTTGGAAAAAAATCAACATAGTAAAAGAAAGGAATTGCAGAAACTCACAGCTCCGCGGGTTTTAGAAACTTCTCCAAGAACTGCAGCAAGAAGGGTTGATTTTCCTGAGCCGACTTCACCACAAATTGCAATCTTATCGCCATGTCTTACTTCCAGGTTGATGTTTTGAAGCGTTGGCTTTGAAGGATTGTCATTCCACGAAAAATCAGCAGACTTGAAACAAATACTATGACTCAGATCATCATTGTAGGACTTCACCCTATCACTTCCATTTTCCAGCTCAGGCGCCTCGAGAAACTTCACAATCCTAGCAAATGCAACATTAGCTTGAATGTAAACTCCGATAACATCAGGAATAGTCCTAACAGGGTCCTGTACCAGGCGTAGTGTTGCTATAAATGTGAAAACATTGGTAGAGGATAACGGAATGTGCAATAGATAGCAGGCTCCAAAAGTAGCTGCAGACACTAATACAGGAGAAGCCCAGAATAGAAAAGAATTATATGCTCGCTGCATCTGAACTGCCTTAAGCCATCTATCCTCGAGTTTTCTTAGATTGTCTATCACATGCCTGAAATGAGATTCCCACGCATATAGCTTCAACACTTTCATGTTCACGAGAGCCTCGTTCATAGCCTTCAGTCTTGCATCCTGTGTCACCATGAGCTTAGACTGAAACTTATGTTGCAATTTTGCAAGTGGGGTATTGCCAAGAACAGTGAGAATTATCACTGTCATCGAAGCAATTGTAGCAAGTCCTACAGATTGGGAAAGAATGATAATCGCTAGGACGAGTTGGAGACTCGTGGTCCATATCTGGTGAAACCAATATGGAAATTCTCCGATCCGATAAGCATCTACCGTAACATAGTTGACTATTTCACCACTAGAATGAGTTACCTTAGCAGCATTTGACAACTTCAGTTGTTTCTGGTAAATTGCTGCAGTTAGCAGCGAACGGACCTTAAGACCTATAAGTCTGGACCTGAAATACCACTGCCTTTGAGAGACCGATTCTAGGATCTTTATCAGGAAAAGAGTCACAACCAGTAAATATCTTTCGTACTCGAAGCTTTCCCTTCCTTCAGCAACCTTAATGAAAGCTTTGAGTAGCAGTGGACCCGCAGAAACAGTGATAACTTTTAACGCAGCAAAGGATCCTGACACCAAGATTTCTTTCCAATGGCACATTAGAATGGTCTTCAAAATTGAGGGTTGGTTCGATGGACTCATTCTGTTGGAGATCTCCGTAAACAAGAGGTAACATGACACTGCTCGGTCATCCTCACGGAGCTTGGGGATATTTTCGTCAGTAATTGTTTTCTCCCTTCCAAGTTTCATCAGCGGATTCAACCACCAAAACGTATATCTACTCCAAAAGCTTGCTCTTGCAAATAGAGTCACGGTTTCAACAGTAGCCTTATCTCCGGCATCACTTAACAAAGGTTCACCAATACCATTTTGATCATCGTCGCATCTGTAACCTTTATAAGTACAACATAACAATAAAATCGACCCTATAAATGACAGGACATCCAGAACTATCTTAGGTGTCAGCTCCATTTCTCGAATGGCTGTAAAAAGAGAGAAACCACAAGTAATTCCAGCAAACAAGGATGCAGTAACAGACAGTAACCTCAACGGGGATCTTGAAAAATGTGGTCCCCTAAGGCTGATGGTTAATCCAAGCACTAACCATACAAGTCCATGAACCAAGAACATCATCCACCAATGCAGAGGCACAACAGCACGAGACTTTCGCAACTGCTCTTCCAGAATCCAAACTCCAATCGAAAAATAAACCAATCCTAGTAAACCATTGTAAATGGATGATAGCAGTTGCAAGACTGACAAGTTACGAAAAGAAGCAGGCGTTTTCGACAACTTCACCAACGATGCCTTGGCAGATAGAGCAAACAGGAACACGATCAACAGCAAGACATCAAAACAAATTAGCAAAGCATGATTGATGCATGAAGAAGGGTCTGTTATGAATTTCAAACCAACACCACAAGTGTCCTCCGTGCAATCTGATGATGCTCCACCACAAAATGCAGTCCAAAGATTCTCCATCTCCATCTCCAAAAGAACAAAACCTATTCACACTATATGCAGAACAGATGAGTCACCAAAGATGCGAATACGAAGTTAAAAAGATCATAAAAATACGGTACTTGTACTAAGTAAAGAACATGTCATTATATCATTATACGAAACAACAAAGTCACAGAATTTAACAATTCACACACAACAAGATAGACACATATGGAAATGTATTACTAAAATCAAGAATTGAGCAAATGAAGAAAAGATTGAATTTTACAAGAAACCATGAAAAAAGGGACTAACCAGAAAGAGAAGAGAGGTAAGTTTACACTCTTCTTGTTCTTCTTGTTGTTCGTCCTGTAGGTGTGTGCCAAGAAGTGTAAAAGTTGGTTGTTTGTAAAGAACAAAAACAAAAAGAAAAGGCTGAGGTTTTCTTTGGGTTACTGATCACAGGTCATGGTCGATAAAGAATCAAATTGTGACGAATTGGATTCACTTTTTTCTTTTATTCTATGAAGCCATCATGATTGTTAGAATTCTGCCAAAAGAAAATTTCCCTGTCTATCAATGTGGCTGTTTGTCATCAGTGATCAGTCCTGGAGGTTTTTATCCCCTTCTGAAAAAGTTAAGAGTATAAAGTTAGTAAATAAAACGAACTAACATGGAGATTGATAGTGGATAATGAGGTGATGATGGCCCCATTATTTCACACCGTATCTAAATAAATGATTGACGCATTAAATAATGGGAAGTTCTCTTTCTCATGAAGACGAGAACTACTTCTACGAAAGAAAAAGAAGTAACTTACACGGATTTAAAGTCTTAACGTCTTATTAGGGTCGTTGGATGAGAGATGGCGGGGTTTCTTCCCTTTTTCCAAAGATGTATGTGATTCCATTCACATCGTGTCTCGACTTGGCCTTATCGTTTGCACAAGCATTTCCACCACCCAGACGGATGGTCATATCATTTCATTTGATCAAATGAGATAGAATCACATGATAATATGACTATGATGATGAAATCAGATTTAGTAATTGTTCGTAAATTATAACTAGGTGATTTGGTGTTGTACTTCAACATAAACCCTAAAAAAATACTAAATTTGTCCCGTCAAATTCAATTTGTTATTTACGTATAGCCCACCAAACTACAAACTATATTCTTTATTAAAATAAAATAAACTTTATCAAACATCGAATTTTACGATATAATTACACATTTGTTACTACAGCATAATTAATGGTAGAAAATTCTAATTTAAATGTATTCCAACGACTTGTACTTATGAGTATTGATGAGTGATGAGTAATGATATACAGTATATGATATGCATGCCAAGGTTAGGTGAATTGAGTGAGATCACCTACAATTTTTAATAGCGCAAGTTCCTCGTCTATTAAAGTAGCAGTTTTTGACTTCTCAAACTATACTATAGTAATAGTACTACTAGGTGCAACTTGCAACAAGAAATGTCCTCAATTGATCTCGAGATGTATGCTAGCTAGATGCAATGTATTTATTGGGCTAGATGCAACAAGAAATGTCCTCAATTGACTTACATTTTTTTTTCCTTCTCTCTATCAAATTTTCACCGTAAGAGATAGAAATAATACTAAAGATAGGGTAAGTCACATTCGAGAGAGTGTCGGTTTAGCAAAACGAGCTGATAAGGTGACCGATAGCTCATAAGGTGACTGAAAACTGATAAGGTAGCTGGTAGCTGATCAGTCACCTTATTTTTTATTAAACTTCATAGAGTAGATTCTCAAATCAGTCACCTTATCAGTCACCTGATTGATATTCACCAAACAGATTTATTTTCAAATAAGGTAAAATCACCTGATAAGGTGACTGATAAGGTGACGCCAAACACACACAGAGACTGGGCACAAGGTCACCACTTAGACTATTGTCAATGGTGGTTGATGATGGCCCGGCCATCGGGGGACTATTTGGGGCTCGATGACCCGGTCGTCCTGTTTTTTCCACATTGGGTGGCCGGGTCGTCCTCTTCTTTTTTTTTTTAATTGTCACGCAAAGTTTCATAAGGGACGGTCCCTTTTTAAGTTATAGAGAGACATGACTCATATGCAATTATTTACATTTTTTCCAAAATTCGGGGGTATTTTTATAATAAAAAGAAGTTTGGGGACTTTTCAGCAAATTTGGTATTTAGGCATAAAAATTCGGTGGCAAATTCATAATTAATAAAAGTTGAGGGACTTTTATGCAAAAATGCGCAATATAACACTCTCTGGAACATTTTATAGAAATGTAAGATCATAGGGGTTTTTGTTAAAATCATAGGTGTTTCGACCAATATCATAGCTGTTTTTATTAGAATTATAGAAAATATTTTTAACATTATAGGAGTTTTAACTGAGATCATAGCTGTCTTTGTTAAGATCATAGCTGTTTTTGTTAAAATCATCGGACATATTGGTAAGATCATATGTGTATAGTTAGATCATATAAGTTTTTAGTCGATATCATAGGGCTTTTCGTCGATATCATAAGACTTTTCATCGATATCATATGGATTTTTTATATGTTTTATTTTACTTTAAAAAAAAAAAAAACAGAAAAAACAGGATCGGAGCTTGGCCGGCAATAATGGT
>JAQRGC011299148.1:0-10009 GCA_028659135.1 Plantago lanceolata | reverse complement strand
ACACATATGCATATCATAGTAAATGTCATGTTTTTCATGAAACCATCCATGTCCCATGAACTTTGATAATTTTCCCTAAAATTGAACCAAAATCAATTTAGGGTTTCTAATAACTTCTAACATGAAATCATCTTCAATGGAAGCTATTCAAATATATTTTAAAAATTCTTATACAATTAAAATCATCCATAAGATCGAAATCAACATGAAATTTGAAAAAATTAGAAGGTATAGGATATCAAAATTTAAATCTCTCTCTACTAGCACATAAACCTGACTAACACTAATCAATCTCCCTTTCTCTACTGGTTCGTAAACCCATGGTGTTCAGCATGTGCAACAACTTCGGATGAACCAGAAACCAATCACTTGAATATCATCGAACTCCATTTTCATTTTAGTCACGAATTCAACAAGTATGTCCACAGATTCCTCAGAGCCGATGTGAATTCCCTTGGCTATACAATCGAACACACTTCATCCTACCTTTTTCAATTTCTTCAAAGTCGGACCAGCGGATTTATTCTTGTCATTAAGCCCAACCAACTTGTTAGCCACTTTCTTATACCTGGACAATACACCATCATCCCTTCCCTGCAAAGGAGGAAGAGTTAAATCAGCGAGCTTGAGCTCGTTGTTCCCACCAAATTCTTCTATTTCAGTATTTCAAAATTGGAAAATTAGTTTTTTTATTGTTAAATTGTCAAAACCAATTTGTTCTTGGTTTCTATTCCATCAAGTTCCCCAAACTTTTTACCATTTTAGTTATTAAGCTAATGAGGTGTTACAATGGAGAGTAAATCAGATTCAATATATTCTTAATGGGAAGTTGTAATGAAATTTTGCCCGCATATAGGGTTAGTTTAGTAGGTGTTAAATTCAAATCTATATGTGATAGTAGAGTAATACTATATTTATATATTATGTCGGTTAGTAGGTGCAAAATTCAAAATATGTGTGAAAGTAGAGGAATACTCGGTATGGTGTTTCCTCCATTGTACACTTCCGCTTCTCATCCATTTTTGTTCAATTCCGTGTACAAGTTAATCAAAATTGGTGAGATCTTTGCGTCTTCAAAACGTTTATATGGGAGGATGACATTCAACATATTTTGTTAGTCCGTACTTTACTAGAGCAACCGTAGATGAAGCAATGTCACACTCACATGTCATGTCAAGTATAGATGTTGAACAAATGGTAAATATAAGGTTGAAAGTTAAATGTGGCTATGTGTTATTTGACTCGATCTTTAGTATATGTATATACAGATGGTATTTGCACTTCATCAGTATTCTAAGTTTGTTCAACTTTCTATATCTTTGTTTTATAAAGTATTTTTCAACCTTCTAAATCATTCACACTTCATCAGTATTTTGCTATTTATGTTATTATACTTTCGTATCTAATTTCTAAAATAATTATTTTAAAATGTTCAATGTTGGCGTTGAACATCTTCATTGGCCGAATTGAAATTATTATGATTTGGAGTTTGTGATAGTTTCGAGGAGATTGAGAAACTTCTGAACTTTGAGGAGATTGCGAAAATGTTGGATTCTAGTGATGGAGTCGGCTTGTGAGTAACAAACAATAGGGTTTATAACAGGTTATATAAACTGGATATGATTGCTACTCGTCGGAGGATCTTTTTTTTTTTGAAGCGGCCAAAGAACGAATATTATTAAAAAGAGCATAAGGAATGCTCAAGTGTTACAAACTAGAAACAAAAATACGAACAAAGAAGGAAAAGGTACGAACACGAAGAAAACTACACGAGGGGGGGAGCAAACACGTTTCCAAGAAAATCCGAGGGCCAACTTTCACCCCAAGCATTTTGTTGAAACCCGTATGCATCACCCAAAGACCACCGAACCGCCCGAAGCAACCCAAACCGTCCGAGCAAAGACTACCCGATTAAAAGTCAACTCCCTCAAAACACCAATAAAGCCCCCAAATTGCACCAAGAAAGGGACGAAACCAGTAGGTGTAAACAATCCTTCCCATGCAAAGCCATGCAACTAGCACTCCCATCAATTACCGTCCAGAGAGTTGAATAAGCACACCCACCCAATCAAAAGTAGAGCATGCTGCCAATTCATCCGAAACACCAATTCAACAACAAAACAAATCTCACGAAACAATCGTGGTGGAGGAGAGCAAACATAGAGTAAGTAATTTAAAATAAATTCCCTATAATCCATTCTTTACGACGGTTTCCTTATCGCGAAGGATATATAGTCTATTCCTCACCCCATGCTCACGCTCCTCCACCCAAGGCGGGAATGTGGTGAGTAATTTAAAATAAATTCCCCATACTCCACCGACGACGGTTTCCTTATCGTAATGGAAGCTATGGTCTATTCCTCACCACACCCCCGAAACGAGGGACGGAACACCTCCACACCTCAAAAGACAAGCACAAAACACACAAACGTTAAAGAGGAGGAGAAGAGTGGTCCTCAAAGGCTTTCCAAGTCGGGTTTTTACTTTGAAAGGGATTAAAACCCACTTCACAAAGTTGACTTAAGCCCTTAGAGATTAAGAGATGGCATAGTGGATACCCCAAGTACTATCCAAGTCGGGTTTTGACCTTGATAAGAATAATCAAATCAAGTTGACTCTAAGCCTTGAAAGATACCCCTACCCACCTCACCCTCCCTTTCTCTCCAAGCTCGAACCCCGGCACAAAATCATCGCCCACCAACACCCCTCCGAAGGCTTCAAAGAGTGACTACGAAACGGTTCCAACCTAAGAAAAGAGAGAGAACACGAAAGAGAGAGGGAAGAGAAGCAAAAAACAAAAAAAAGAAAAGAAAGAACACAAAGAAAAACAACACACAAAACACAAGAAAAAGTTAGTCCATCATCCAAACCAATACCAAAGTCCAAGCCCCTCAATCTTGTAGACATGCCTTAGGATTAAGGTACCAATCCTCCACATGATTATAATGCCGAAGTTTCCCTTTGCCCCTAAGCCACGACCAACTCACAAACTTGATTTTCTCTACCAAATGCCAATGGCTCCAATCCTCCCCTTTAAAGACGAAGTCATTTCTTGCTTTCCAAATAGTCCAAATTGTTGCAAACCAAAAGACTTGCCAACACTTTCTATGTTTGAAAGGGCCCCAACTCAAGAGATTAACAAGGCTATCCTCCAAGTTCGCACCAACAATACTATCACAATCAAGCCAAGTGAACAACGCCTCCCACACTCTCACCGCAAAACCGCATTCTCCGAAGATATGCCAAGAAGTTTCAACCACCCCATCACACCTCTTGCAACTACAATCATCATTGGTAAAGAACACTCCTCTCTTCTTAAGATTGACATTCGACGGAATACGGTCTTGCACCAACTTCCAAACGAAAGTAGCTACTTTGAGTGGAACAAGGTTATTCCAAATGAGCACTCCCCACTTCTTCGTAGGCATCTCCAACACAAGTTGATTCAACTCCAAGTAGCCCTCTCTAGTCGAGTAACTATCCATCTCTTCCCCTAACCACACCCACACATCATCCTCCATAAGGCCCCTAAAGTTTGTAGCTACTAAAGCTTGGACCTCCAATTCTTCTTGTAAATCCCTTGGACGTAGAATACGAAGCCACAAACCTTCAAAGACCACCTCTTCCTCAACAACTCGGACCCTTTCGAACACCTTCACTTCTTTGTTCACCTCTAGTCTAAAAAGCCTTGGGAACTTCTCTTTAAGGCTCCAAGCCTTATTGCACCATCTATCATGCCAAAAGAGAGTGTTCCTACTATTACCCACCTTCAAAAAAGTCTTCTTTTCAAACCACTCCTTTGAACCAACCCACTTGATCACATCCTTCCACCAATCCGACCACCTCTTTCTCTTCCAAGAACCATCCTTCCAAGCTTCTACATTATCCCAAAACTTGCCATACTTAGAAAGGATGACCCTAACCCAAAGCTCATCACCACCATTGAGAAGTCTCCAAGCCCATCTACCCAAAAGTGCCAAGTTGAAGGAGCCAACGCTTTTAATACCTAGCCCCCCTTCCTTTTTGGGCAAGCACACCTTATCCCAACCCACCCAAGAGATACCTTTGTTTGTTCCCTCAAAACACCCTTTCCAAAGAAAGTTTCTTTGTAGCTTAGTGAGCTCCTTAACAATCGAAACCGGGGCCTTGAAGAAGGAGAAGAAGTAGAGTGGTAGCGAAGAGAGTACCGAATTAGTAAGCACAAGCCTCCCCCCTAAAGACAAATACTTGTTCTCCCAAGCACCAAACCTCCCCTCAAATCTTTCCAATACACCTTTCCAAAGGCTCTTATCTCTTCCTTTGCCACCCACCGGTAAACCAAGATAAACAAAAGGAATAGAACCCACCAAGCAATTGAGGTGCCTAGCCCAAAACTCAAGCTCACAAACCTCCACATTGACCCCAATAAGGTTGCTCTTTTTGAAATTAATCTTCAAACCCGACACAAGTTCGAAACATCTAAGAATACTTTTCACCACTTCAATATTTTCGTTAGTAGCTTCCCCTATGATGAGTGAATCATCCGCAAATTGAAGCAAAGAAATAGGTACTCTATCTTTCCCAACCAACACCGGTTTGAACTTCTCAATTCTACAAGCATGTGCCATCATTCTACTCAACCCTTCCGCCACAATCAAATACAAGAAAGGAGAGAGGGGGTCACCTTGTCTCAAGCCTCTTTGAATGTTGAACTCCTTTGTAGGGCTTCCATTAACTAGAATGGACATAGAAACGGTGGTCACACACTCACGAATCCACGAAATCCATAAGTCACCAAAGCCCATATCCTTCAACATCCGAAAGAGAAACTCCCAACACACCGAATCATAAGCCTTCTCAAAGTCAAGTTTGAGAAGAAACGCCTTGTCCTTCCTTCTCTTAACTTCTTGAATCGTCTCATTCGCAACAAGAACCCCATCAAGTATGTTCCTCTCTCCAATAAATGCCGATTGATTGCCCGAGATAAGAGTGTCCATCACCACACTCAACCGCTTAGACAATACTTTGGCTATGATCTTGTAGAGACTATTCACCAAGGAAATCGGCCTAAAGTCCCCAATGCCTACGGGGTTTGCACCTTTGGGTATCAAGGAGATGAAAGTACAATTCGTCCCTTTGCAAAACCTTCCATTCAAATGGAAGTCCTTGAACACTTGGACTAAGTCGTCTTTTATAACCTCCCAACAAGATTTAAAGAAGTGACCACTAAACCCATCCGGTCCCGGACTCTTGTCCACACCACAATCCCAAACCGCTTCTTTTATTTCGGCTTCATCAAACGGCTTCTCGAGTGAGTTTCTCAAAGACTCACTCAAGCTACTTCCTTCAAACCCTTGTAGTCTCCCGGAAAACACTTTTCTTTTCTTGAAATGCTCTTCAAAAAACTCTTTGATGCCTTCTCTAACTTCAATTACTTCTCTCAACCACTTTCCATTAATCCTTATACCCTCAAGGGCATTCCTCCCTCTTCTCTTCTCAACCACCCTATGAAAGAACTTAGAATTTGCATCCCCATCTTTAATCCAAGTTTTCTTAGCTTGTTGGATTCTCAAATTTGCTTTGACCCCTAGAAGATTCTCAAGTTCCGCCCCAAGAGTCCGTCTCCTTGAAATGGCTTCTTCCCAAGCTAAAGCACACGTCCCCGTTGGTGAGCCGGGAACCCCTAAATCCTCCACTAACAAATCGGCCTTTTCAAGATCCTCCTCTAAATTGACAATTCTAGTATCAAGTCCTCCAAAAGTATCCTTATGCCAAACCTTCAACCTCAACTTGAGATTTTTGAGCTTTTCCTTGACTCTAAAACTCCCCCAACCCGGCACATGTTTCATCCATTCTTCCATCAAGATTAGATTGAAACTTTTCTCTTTAGTCCACTCATTAATGAACCTAAACGGTTTTGGCCCCCAATCCCTATTCTCCTCCCTCACCAAGATCGCTACATGGTCCGAAAGACTCCTCTTCAACCCCTCTTGAGAAAGAAGAGGCCAAGTGTCTAACCACTTCTCCGAGAACAAAAGGCGATCAAGTCTACTACAACAACCACCATTCGATCGATACCACGTAAATTTCCTCCTCCTAAGTGGTAAATCTACCAACTCCATAGTAGAAATGAAGTTGTTAAAATCCTCCATGCTTTTCCTCCCGCCCACTCCAACACCTAATTTCCCTTTTCTCTCGTCCAAGGTGCGAACCGCGTTAAAGTCTCCACACACACACCAAGAAGAACAAACACTACTCCTTTTCCTTTTTGCTAACGCTTCCCACAACATCGCTCTAGTAGAATCCGTACAAGAAGCATAAACATTCACAATAACCACCTCCTTCCCCCTCCACAACCCTTCCACTCCCAAAGCCCCTTCTTCACTCCACATCCCGGTTTTCGTAAACACCTCCGAGCTCCACATGCTAAGCAATCCACCGGAAGTTCCAATCGAACCAACATGAACCCAATCTACCTTGTCTCCCCCCCAAAGCTTGATCACTTCCAATCTAAGAAACACATCTTTCTTTGTTTCTTGTATGCAAACAAAATCAAGTTTCTCCTTCACTACCAACTCTCTTAGCTCTTGCTTTTTTAACAACCCCCCCAACCCTCTTACGTTAAAACTAAGCATCTTCATTACCACTTCCTTCTAATCCGAGACCTCTCTTTTCCCCAACGATCAAAACATCCAACGCCTCTCTATCCCTTTTTTCAAATTCTACGAAAGCTTCTAGCACCTTGCCTTCGTCTTCCTTAGCGATAAAACCCAACCCCGAAGCTAAATCCAATTCCCTTGTCGCCTCCTCCGTAATCGTTTTCTTCCAAAACAAGTCATTACATGCTTTAATTTGCATGTCACTTGGCCACACTCCCCCATCAATGAGATGTATTAGCTTATCAATAGGTGTCGACCCGGTTGCTTTTCTTGGCTTCCTTCGTTTCACCCCCATAGAAGAAGTTGCTTTTCCGTCTTTTGAAACATCACCTCTTCCCTTTCGCTGCGTAATGTTGAGAGAGATATTGATGGCTTTCCTTCCGATATTGGCAATGGTGTCCCTTAGCCCGAATGGGTCAGGAGAGATAGACGAAGAGGCCGTAGTAAACTAGGCGAGAGCAGGATGCTCTGTTTTATCAAAAAACCTGTCCTCCTCTGTAATCCTCTGTTCCTCAAGCGATTCCAGTGAGCAAGCAGTGGATAACTCTGTTTCTTCTAAGCAAAAACCTCCCCCTTCTTTCAAAAACGCGTTCTCATCCTCGCCTAATTCGGTCAAGGCTTTATTGACCCCATCCAAACTAACACTACGTGGATCAGCAACAACAAAAGAGGAATGGTTACCAGGCCCCAAAACCAATTCGCAGCCCAGCCCATCAGATGGACCACAAATGGGCCTCAAAGCTAAAGGCCCACTTTCCCTTTCCTTAACCAGCCCACCCGTTAACAAACTAACCCCACTAACATCAGTCGTCTTCTCCAAGACGTCGTCATTTTCCTCTGCAACACCTTCTTCTAAAACTAACGCTGCTTTTCTGTTCAGTATCTCACCAACCAAATCCCTTCTCTGCAGGCAATCTTCTGGCGTTTCTGGTACAGCGGAAATTTGGCTATCAAAAGCCCCAATATCTGCCGACACCCCCTGTCCCAAAACAGAGGTTGACTTTTCAAACCTCGAATCCAACAAAACCGAGGAAGCTTTCTTGGGGGCCTCATCCAACTCTGAGTCCGGTAAAATCCCCGTCGCCGCCCCCTCTTCCTCTGACCAGTGCCGGTCATCTTCATCGGTGTCTAGCAAATCTTCCGATGATTTACCGGAAAAAAATTCCGATTATCCCGAATCGGAAAACCCAGATTCACCAGTTTCCTTGCTGCCCGGAGAAAGTGAATCGCTGCAATTTGATAGAAAATTAAGGCCAATATCCAACTCCTCCACCAGATTTATCGAGAAGAGCTCCGATTTGTTTCTGAGAAAAGTTTTCTTTCTAATGACCTCAAAGCAATCCGTTTCAACCAAAACTCTCCCTTTCCGGCAGTCCTCCCGGTTGCTTGTGAAAGGGTGGATTTGCAACACCTTGCCGACTTTCGAACCTAACAACGAAAACACTCTAGACGTCCAGAGATGCAAAGGTACTCCATAAATATTTAACCACAACCTTCGTTTCTTATTCACCTCGATGCTTTTCCAAGGCCGAATATTTTTGATCCATTGAAATAACCACTCTTCTTCCTCCCCAAGGAGCTTTTCTCTAGCCAATTGGTCTGGTGGCTGCAAGACCCACGAGTCGTCACTAAGTTTAGCAACTTTGAACTTTTTATGACCGTTGGCTAAAAGAGTGTTCGCGAGTTGCTTTCCGGTTAGAGTTCTCACTGCATCCCCGATCAAACAATTTTCCACCCAAAATAGCTGTTCTGAATCTGAATCTTGGTCCATGTTAACTTCCGTAATAAGATCCTGCTGTTCAGGTTCAGTCTGATGTCTTTCGTTAAAATTCAGATTCGAATTCCAGGCGATAGGAGTTGCTGAAGGAGATTGTCCTGCCTGAGCCAAGACCGGAAAAGACTGAGCAGAACCAGTATCGATGACGGGAGTGGTTGGAACGTTTTGTCGATTAACAGTAGGTTTATTGGTTCTGAAGCCCGCTCTGTTGAAGAATTGAGCTTCGTTAGCCAATAACTTGTAATTATCGATCCAGTGTTCTTTGACGTCTCCAAGGATTTCACGTCCTTTTCCTTCATTTTCAAACCTGATAAAAGCGAAGTTCCTACCATGCTTGTTCTTCTTTCGCGGGATCACCACCGAAGTGATCTTGCCATACTTTCCCAGTTCCTCCCTTAGAATCTTTTCATCACAGTCGTCCGGGAAATTTGCAATATAGATATTAATGAATTTCTCATTCATTTTCCGGTTGAACACCCTTTCCTGCCTCTCTCTATCCCGTTGCCGCCTACTAACCACCGGAACCCAACCCTCGTCCGCCTCATTTTGCCTTGAATTGAATCTTCTGCTTCTTGACCTGCCAAAACCGTAGCCTGAATGCCTCCTACTTCGTGACCTTTCCCCCCTAAGCCCAGAAAAACGTCGGTACTGTAGCCTCCCTTCCCTCTCATTGCCGTTTCTGTCATCCCTTGCAAACGTGTTGCGTGGGACCCTCACGGTCCTTTCTCTCCCCCACTCTCTCATAAATCTACTCTCTACTTGGTCTTCCTTTGTCCCCTCGTCGGAGGATCTTATTCCATTGCATTGCCTTGTCTTGCCTTCAACTTCGAGTTCGTTTTGGTTCTCAAGAGGACGGTGGTGATGGTAGAATGTAGACCAATCAGTTAATGTACTACTAATGGTGATACTAGTATGGTATCTAAGTCTAACTCTGTAGAGTTGAGTTGCTCAATGTATTGTCGTCAATGGAACAGTATGCTCCGCCATTAGCAAAACTTCACAGCTCCAACTTAGAGCAAACTAGTCTGATCGGACCATTGAAACGGTATGCTCCATCACAGACTCCAAATCACAATCAATGGCGGAGCTTCTTAATTTCCGCCAGTACTGAAGCAAGAGCAGCGATGGAAAGAACCCACCACTTATCATCCAATTACATCCAATTCATCCAATTACATCAAGTTAGAATAAAGGATGGAAGATGCATTTATGCACAATTCCTCCAAATAACTTCTAAAAATGTTAGCAGATCCTCTTCTGTAAGTTGAAGCTTTAGAGAGAACACCAAATTTTGTTTTTAAAAAATCTTCATATTAACAAAGAAAATTATTACACATAAATACTCGATTTAATACAAAAAAATGTACAATGTAAAGAGGAATTTCAGTGAGCTTTTGCAACTCTGAGGCACATCAGTTCACATTAGTGTATAAAAGGCTGCAATCTACACTAGTTAGATAACCTATCTCAAGGGATTCTGTGTCCTACAACGAGCATTTATATATACTACCTTGCAACCTGCTGCAGAGGAAGCCAGGCAATTTCATCGTCTGTGTAGCCATTGATTAAGAAATCCGAGCAATTCTTCCAACAA
>JAQRGC011297948.1:0-12568 GCA_028659135.1 Plantago lanceolata | reverse complement strand
TAAATTATTCGAGTAATTAATTAAATAAATTCTAAATAAATAAATATAGAAAGTCGGGATGTTACAGGATGAGTGAACTGAAGGTCCTCCATGTGAGCGGCTGGTTGATGTGTAAGGGTTTTGACCTTACTCTGTTCTAGACACACAACATAAGGAATATATAGCCACTAGTTTTACCTGGGTCCCCCATATAAATATCTAATGGTGAATTTTCCTAACAGTTAACATGTGACACCGTTTTAAATACTAATAATAATATATTTCAATTCAATTATGAAATAAAAAATCCTCACCCTTACATGTGGGACGACCTTTTTAAGAATAATAACTCGATTCAGAGATAGAATAGGTTATAAAAAACTGTTAGAACGAGGGTTTAAACGGGTCCATTTTGACGATACAAACACATATACTTGTTATACATAAATTAGGTTGTTCACTAATCAATACAAGGGTTTACAAGTTTCATATTATGCAAAATGTCAATTTTAAATACATATATTAAAAAAAATATTTAAACAATACAACGGGATATTCTTGACTACGGTACAGAGACACTTGTTTTCGATGGATCACCCATATAAAAATATAATGATACATATCCATAATTAGGTGCCCGTGCCACAATTTACATAATAATATCTATATAATTCAATTCAATTCTACTAAGCAGCCGTCGGCCTTACACGTGGCCTACGTAGACAAGACTACGGGAACCTTTTAATGCGATGTAGATTCCATAAATTGTATTCATCTACAAACCCAACTGTACTGTAGTGCAACAAATATTTCTCTCGTGAAATTGGTTACAAGTTACAGCCGTTCGAATTGGATATTGACGGAATGCAACAAAACAACTATTACACACACAGATTCCATGAATTCCATTTCGTCTCTCCCTGACCCCCACCCCCCTAAATTCCATTACAATCCCGAGCCATTTTATCGGGTTATGCACTAGATATGTTCCTTCAACACACACACATGTGTTACTTTGACACGTGTGAAATACGGAATTTATTTGCCCGGCTGTACTATAGTGCATACCCACAGCAACACTTGATTAGTCGAAATATCGAGAATTCTTGCATTAACCAAAAAAATCTGCTTTAGCGGGCAACAGTACCACCAATTTTCATATGCGCGGTACTCAAATTAATTCAAACCTCCCACCTTGTTTTAAGTTAGAAGTGGTCCCCCCACCCCATCACCAACTACAGAGTCTTCCTTCCCTTTGTCATTAGTACACCGACCAACAGTTACATCAATCTCCTAAAACAAAGACACCTTTTCCCCTCGGACTATGAGTACCTCCGCCCCAAAGTTCGTCTACGTCGCCGGATCTGACCGTCCAAAAGATGTGGTAAGGATCTTCACTCCCATACAATGCTCCACTTTTTGTTGTTAATTTTGTAGCTCTAATTACCTTCACTTATGGTTCCTGCAAATTAATGTGGACATTTTCCTAAGTTCCTCGTGCTTGTTTTGGTGTATTCTTATCTAGAGGGTTGTTGTTCCAATTAATATCAGTTCAACTTATACATTAAATCTATGATATAATGGATTTATAATTACCTGGGTCCTGTTTTGTCTATCGAATAATGCTTGAATCATGTGATATTTGGTCATTTTAGGGGATACTCCGTTACCGGGTTTCATTAAATTATGTTACTGAGTTAGTTCACTAATCCCTTATCTATAAACTCTCTGATATGATGCGTTTATTTTTACCTGCCTCCTATTTTGTCTGTTGAATAATGCTTGAATCATGAGATATTTGGTCATTGTAGCGGATAATAAGTTAACTGGTTTCATTGAATTATGGCACTATGTTAGTTCACTAATAGATGATTTTTTTTGGTTCTACAATTTACTTGTTAGGAAATCCCCACTTCCTTGCTTAATAGATGGTTTCAAAATCGCCCCAACGTCATTGTACTGACTGCCTATTACGGGGTCCCATGGACTATATTAACCTCTACGCGGGGTACCTCGGTTTTCCTTGGTTCTGGGTGGGAGATCTTCCAGGGTATTTATATGTTAGGCCATTCCGACATTGCTGAATTTACTTACGATCTCAATGGTGGCTTCAATGTTTCTGTTTTCGGACCCAATATGGTTTGCCGGACTCCATCGGATGTTGAACGACACCTCAACATTGCTTTCGATCCCGAGCCACAAGTTGCATGCATTTTGGCCGATCTGGACACAATCACTGAACTAGTTGCCACTGGAGTTGGCTCCTACATAAACCTACATGAACCACCTTCTATCCAGTTGAAACGCAAACTCATTTTCAAGGCCTCGACTGTGAAGACCCCATCAATCAACAATGGGTATTCAATCGATCGGGAGCTATTCCTTAATGCAAACAATGGTGACTGTACTACCCATGCTTATTAGGTTTTCACCATATATGATAAATAACTCCAGGTTCTCACTAACATGCTTCTATGCAGTCACTTGCATAATAGAGGAATCTGATTTGAGCTCCGGCTGGTCATCGAACTCTGATCAGGCGTGTGACCCTGGATTACATCTGTGCACGAGTTCCTTTGAAGGTCATTCAGCTCCCATCCAGCACCCCCCTGGCTCACCCCATTTCTCAATCGATCTCACCAGCTCAGACTTGCAGCCTGGGTTTAAGCTGGTTACCCCCTTCATATCTGCTGCCTACATATTTTATTTGGCCTTTATGCACTTCATGCAATATATATTTCTATTCTTTCTAATATTGAATTGTTACCCATGTTTCTACAGAGAATCCCATCAATTTATGCTAATGCACACCTCGCACGGGGAGCTAATAAGAGGGTGTTGCAAGTACCAAACGGGCGGATGTATGACGTAGTTTACCTTGTCAAAGGAAAGCAAGCCCACCTCGTGTCCGGGTGGATGGAGTTTGCTATTGCTAATCAACTCGCTCCCGGTGACCGGTGTGTATTTCAGCACAGCCTACACTCGCCCACCACGTGGAATGTTACTTTCTTCAGGGGGCCATAATCTATCTAAGTAGTGCAGCTTCAGTAGTTCATGCACACCTGTTGTCTAAGTTATTTGTTCATAGATTCTGTTGGACTTAACGATGTATCACTCACTGTACCACAGTGCAGCAACCTATCTTTTGATCAGTTGTTAACTGAGTTCCTTACTGCTTTATTATAACAGTGCAGCATATTTTGTTTCCCTATTATTAACTTATTATAATTTATGCTTTTTTATATATATCATGTCTTCCCCTATCACACAGTACTACAGTCCAGCCACTTTACTAGATCTGCTTGAAAAAACCATTCAATTGGAAGTTTTTTTCCCCCAGCTACCTTATTAAGTTAAAGTTGTATTATACAGACTGTCTAAAATATGCACCACTGTACTGTAGTTCAGCCAATACCAATACTACAGTTTGTGCCATCCAAAACTACATGTAGTAATTTTTTGTGTGCACCACTTCCCTCTGAATAGTTCTTACACCGCACTATATTCCACCTCATACCATATTCAAGAATAAATAACACAAGTACCAATATCCATTAAACGTACATATCACAATAGCGGTTCGAAACGTTGCATACATTAAATTACTCCAGATACGAATTACAATTCCAACCAGATTAAGAACTGGAACCAAAAGAAGATGCATACACTGCATACGAGTTGCTTACTTCCAGTAAACAATCTGGCTATACATAACTAGCCAGTTCACATTGGACTCTTGCACTACAACTCCCAAAAACAACGCAATCAATTTGCAAATCAATCTACACTTCCGGGGACACAGAACCCTTCAATCATCCGACATCTACAGTAGCCAGAGGTGCCCTCTGCATAGATACCTCCCTCAATGGTTCCTATACTGCCAACCCCTGTTCGCTTCAATGTTTTCTCCATCTCATGGCAGACAATTACACCAGAATCACGAGACTTGGGACGTTGCTGTGGGAAGGTTGCCCTATCTGTCGGCTTCATCTCTTTCATCTCCCGGACTTGGTTTGTCAGGGGTGTGTTTCGCCCATTCGCAATCAACGCTGCCTTCATGATCTCCTCCACTGTAGTTCTCTGTTTATTAAATAGACAAAATAAGTACCCCCATAACATGTTTAGTTTTGTTATCGATGAATTCACTACTAACCAGAGAGTTGCACCGCTTGAAATGCTGGTCCATCTGACCATGAGGGGGGATATTAGAATTATGATACGTCCATGTTGCTGTCTTAACGTTGTACTTGAGGAGTACCCAGTGATTACCACCACTTCTCAGATTGGTTGCTGCCCCAGGAGTCGAAACCGTCATGATAATAATCTCCTCCTTCACCGCCTGCCTAAACTGCTCATATATAACCTTCCTGATCTCGCGCGGGCAGTCTTGCTTCGCCATGATATCCTGGAATGAATGAACATACCATCACTAAATTCACAAACACATATACAGGTGCACCTACAAAAAATTGACATGTGCTCGGTAATTACCCATAACTTGCTGGTTATCACATAACTTGATCTTGCCTTATCCTTCTCCGCCATTGCACCCATTACAAGCTCTCCCCAGCAATCAATAATCTATTCAGACATTACCACGCAAACTGTCAGTTAACAGGTATATCAGCCAACTGTACTTAAGTGCAGCACATTACGCACCTGCCCCGAAACCTCTTCATTGTGTAGAACCCTGAGAGCATCCTCTGCAGTAACTTGCAAATAAGGACCTCTCCCTCGCCAAATCACACTTGTACCACATTTTTGAAATTCAATCACACTCGTTAGTCAGTCATTTGACAACAAACAATATGCAATCGTATATAAGACAACGAAACAAAATATATTACCAGGCACCATAGACAATATAGTAGGACTTACGTGTCATGTGGTTGTTCAAAAGCAACACGCAACCGCTCCATCACAGGGCCTATTGATCTGCATATGGTGGGGCACGTTCGATCCCATATAAACTGCCCTTTAACAACAATGCTTTTTACTGGATGTTTCAACTCCCGTGCACCTACTTGACAGAAAGGTGAAATTGGTTTCGGCACTCTACTATCCTCTGCAGTTCTCCTTTTCACACCCCTCACCACCGTTCCAATCACCGGCATTTCTCGCTCTCCTACAGTTTTAGCCCTGATGACTGGGGTTTGGACTGTTTCCTCCTGAACAACTATATCACCCTGTGTATCCAACGACACCTCGCGAGCACCTTCAGATTTATCCCTGATCACTGGCGTGCAGACTATTTCCTCTTTAACAACTCTCTTAGTTTCCGTTTGCAAAATATCAGGGGATGCAACCAATGCAGGCTTGGTCAGGGACGAATCTTGGCGGATCTTGGTGAGTTCTTCAACCTTCTCATCATACTTCCGCTGCAGTACGAGGTAATCTGCTGCTAGATCAATGTTTCTTTGATTCTACGGGTTTCCAAGTACTTGAGTATCTGTGGGCTTCAAGAACTCCTCAAGTTGAGCTTCCATATTAGCTTGCTCCGATCGCACTATGGTCAGGCTCTGGCCTAGCTCTTGAATTTCAAACTCATACTTATTCACTTTCTCCTCCAGCTCTTTCACAGTACTATTTAGAGCCAGTTCCTTCTCTTTCCAACCCTGCCGAACGGTAGCAATACATTCCTTAAGTTCCACCAACTCGTCACGCAACGCATCTCTTTCTTTCTCAACCAATTCCAGCTGTACTTTTACGTCACTCAACGTATTATCCTGATCCATATTAGCTCGGTCCGACTGCAGTATGGTCATGGTCTGCCTTAGATCTTGAAGTTCAACCTTATACTTATTCAATTTATCCTTCAGCTCTATCACAGTATTATTTAGCGCCAGTTCATTCTCTTTCGAACCCTTCCTAACCGTAGCAATACATTGCTTCAGTTCCACCAACTCCTCGCCCTTCGCATCTCTTTCTTCCTCAACCAGCTCCAGCTGTGCTTTAACTCCAATCAACTTATTATCCTGCTCCTTTGCCATTTCATCCCACTCTTCTTTCAATGTCATAATCTCGACATTAATGTCATTTACACGACGAATGTAGTCAACCGTTATTTCCTGCATACTTCGCCTTAGCAATTCGAGAGCGGCTTGTAACTCCCCAGACTGAGACTCCAACAATGTAATGCACGCTGACCGGTCTGACAACCTCCTTTTTAAACCATCCCTCTCTTCGATTATGCCCTCATTCAGCTCATGCTCCACCTGAAGTTCATTTCTCAAATTCTCTACCTGCTCCATTAATATTTGTTTATCCATATCAACCTCCTTATCCCCGTCCTTTTCAATATCATTCACTAATAGCCTCGGTTCTGGCTCAGCAAGCGTTTTACCTCAAAAGTTAAGAGAACATGATGGGGGCGTCAATGAATAAATCTGATGTTGCCTTGTGCTCGGCCGTTGAGCACATATTGGTGTGTCAAACACAACTTCCGGGCTGCCAGCATCATCAGAACCACTTTCCACTCGATCTCCTTTAATTGGCGTGTCCAACTCATCATCAACCAATGTAGTTCGATACGGTGTCGACATGTGCTCATTCTCATTATCGTTCTCCTCATCACCAACATTATTGTTCTCATTATCCGTCTCCAGTCCTGTCTCTTCTTCACCATCTGTTTCTTCTTCATATGTGTGTTCAACCTCCGTCTCCCCCACAGCTTGTGATGCCCCGAGTTCTTGTGAAGGGTTTATCTGTGTTTCAGCCCTCAATTTTCTAAATCGGAACTTCTCCTCAGTATTTGGCATCAATGATTCTGCCACTACCTACATATTGTTACAAACAACTGATTAGACTGCAATCTAAAATATACACTTCATTCATGCTTTTTGTCAACATATTTTCACGCGCCACCACTTACCAGTTTGTCCCAGCACATTCCACGGCACTTGAGTTTCTTGTGCAGTGCTGGTAAGTCCCAACTGACAAAGCGGGGGAAACAGTCTCCTTCTTCTCTATCAATAATCTGAGTTCGCTCACACAAGAAGTACTGCATACAAAGCATATATTTATGAACTCCATTATACAAATATGCATATGTAAAAAACTACTGTCATATGATTAACATAAGCCGCCAAATAAACTCACCGAAAGCAACATCGCACATCCAGACACCTTCATGGTTGTTGTCCTAACCAGCTGGTCCAATAAGTGCTCAACAATCAGCGTTCCCCAGTCGAATGTACATATGTCTTCGAACTCCTCAAGGAACTCGCAGACACCCCAAGCAATTGTAGTATTTCCATTTGGCATAAAGAGCGCTGCCATCAGGTACATGTGCATAGTCCTACCTACATCTTCGGCGTGCTCCATCGCATCCATAGAACACAATCGTTTTAAGTTTTTGTAGATGTCCGACTTTTTCAGTTGGAACCTGGCTCTACCACCTCGGCCCCCAAATCTCGCATCCGGAAAGCACTTCCTCATCCACGGTGTGACCAAGTAATCATTCCCCCCTGAGATTATTTGCAGTTTCCCATCCACAAGTCCAAATATCAGCACTAAGTCTCTCTTCGTCAGTTTAGTTGGATTTGTGCCAAATCGGAACACGTGGTCCACATGGTCGAATCTGCGGATAATGGCCCGAATGTCATCCTCAAAATTTTTGGTCATCAGCAGCAGATTTTCTGTATCCTCCCTCAACACTGCCTCAATGAAAAAACCAAATGGTGTACGCTTAAGGGCAGCCAGATGATACTCATTCAGAGCGAGGTTGTTGACCTCTCGCACAGTTGTTTGCAAGTTACTTCGGTAGAAGCAATCACGAGGTTTGACTACAACCTTAGCTAAAAAGGAGACATCAAGGAACAATGTCAGAACAATGCCATTAGTTCAGCTGTAACTTAAGGCACAAAAAATCACTGACCAAATCGATCGATGTTAGTCTTGAAGGGTGTTACCGCAACAGCGACAACCAGCTCTAGAAAAACAGTAAGGACCAATGAATTTCAGGAAAAACACCACATGTAAATCGGGTTCATAGAAAAAAGGTTGTATATAGAAAAAAGGTTGTATCCGTACCTTCATCACCAACTGCCCAATCGGCTTCATCATCAGCCCTCAAGGTTGGGTGGAATTTCGTCTTTAAGCCTTCAATAATAATTTCAGTAACCTTAAATTAGTTACGATCCTAAACTCCATACGAACATGTGTTGAAGACACCCTCGAAAAGTACGACTTTTTACCTTCTGCTGCAACCAGAGTTTCTTCGTGCAATGCCGCTTCGCTAAGTGTTGTTTTCCTTTTAACTTTTCGCCTCCTCTCCTTCTTACCTATTAATAATCAAATTATTAGTCATTCATCCACGCCCTGCGTATAACATTGGAAACACAACTTCTTTGTTGTATTTGTACCTGAATCTGGGCTAGCATCTGTGTCAAACAACTTCTTTGCTGTTTCTTCCCAGTTGGTTCGCTTGCTTCGTTTCTTCCGTCGCACCCCGGTCTCTTCTATCTCACTACCAGCAACTGATGTCCCGCCCTGGTAACTACTGGCTGGAGTTTGCAAGCCTGGCCAGCACTTGCGTTTGACACCACTATCACCTATCATCAATCAACCATGAAAACGGTTAAATAATTGATGTACTACAACCCAACACACCATGCCTGAATCTATTCATCCATACTTAAACACTTATTTGGGATGAATGGTTTCTTAATGTATAGTGTGTCAACTGCACTATAGTTCAGCTAAACCAAACAATTAAATTCGAACCAAACAATCAATAGTCAATAATTGTTGTACTACAACCCAGCGCTAGCTAACTGACTCTATGCATACATACTTCACCATTTTAATATAGAATGTGGCAACTGGACTATAGTCCATCGAAGCTAATCAATCAGCTTCGAACCAAAAAATACTGAATTTTGTTATATTCTTAATACACATCGTTAAAATCTACCTACCTGATTCTATAACAAACAGTATGGAAAATCCCAAACGAACTCTAAAATATCCTAGATTATGACAACTGTACTGTAGTGCAGCAAAATTCATAACTACACTTTGAACATTAAATGTCAAAGTACCTGAATTTATTCCATTTTAATTCACTACTACCACACTAGATTCTACCATTTAATGCTACAAAAGTCTCGTAATTAATGTGCCCACACGAAAACCCTAGTTCTATTGCATACCTAACCTTCTAACCAAGAACACTTACCTGTATCAGACTTCCCTGGCAACTCGGGATTCTTGTTCCTTGCCTGCCTTTTCCTGGCATCTCGTCTTTCCCTTGTCTCCTCAAATGCTGTTGCCAGCAAGATTTCCTCGGAATCTGTGTCAACCAGCCTTATTTCCGTCTTCTTCAAGCGTTTCTGCTTTCTCCGGCGAGCTGATGGACGAGAAACACATTGTTTTAAGGGTTCATATACCAATTTAGGAAGAAAAAAAACCCTGCCAATTTTGGTGTAAGGAACAGCTAACCTTTGTCTTTTGCTTTCTTCAAGCAATGTCGACGGAGTTCGGATGCACTCCCCATCGTTTACGGCCAGCCTGCTGCAGAGAGAGAGTTAGGTTTGAGGGTTTCTTTGGGTTTGGGAGAGCAAGTGAGAGGCTTTACAACAAACAAAAAAGAAAAAGTCTGACTTTTGGGACTTAGGAGACTACGTCGTATCTTCCAATCAACTTTATATGACACAGTGAACAGTCGCCATATCTTCTTCCTTCTGACAACGAAGATTCATGCAGACGCGCGTGGAGTATTACAGTACATATTAGAACACTACTTAATCTACTAATCATGAGGGTATACTTGCCCTTTCACTCATTAAAAAGTCAAACAAGTAGTTGATGTTAAAAGGGTGTTAAAAGGACTTTTCTTCCAACCCCAGTACCGGCTGGTACTCCTCCCAAGTTCATCAGCAACATTAACATGAGTATTGTCAACTGCATTTGCAGGACGCAGGCACCGGCCAGGGCACAGGCGGGGCTGTTGGCAGAAGTTAGAGCTATGCTATCCCAACTTGAAGATGTTTCGGTACATTTCAGCTATCGTGAAGCGAACCAGACTGCTGATGTGTTGGCCAAATACGGAAGTAATGCAGAAAATTTAACGGAGTGTTTGGCTCTAATTTAGCCGAAACTGATTTAAGGAAGGTTTTAAAAAACTGATTTAAGGAAAGTTTTTAGAAGAGTGTTTTGAGCTTTCTTAAATTAAGGCAAAGCTGAATGAGAGCCAAACAAACTTCGTTCCGCTCTACCAAGTTCAAGGCAATCAAACAACTAGTGACCTGTCTAGGATTTGGACTGTTTACCCGGGGTGGCTTACAAGTTATGTAAATAAGGATCGAACTATGTCTTTTATTCGTAGCTCTACAAAGAACTCTGGTTGTACTATTGCATCGCATCTTCAGGTTAATGAATATTTTGGTTTGACTCAAAAACATTAACATGAGTAGATGTACTAATTTATAATTCTGGCACAAACACATGTTTTCTGTGATACTATCCTCAAAGGAAGAATACAAGATACATGGTACATAAATTTCCACACTAGTTGAAACATTTATTTGCAGCCAATTATTCTTTTACTCACGTAGAAGATTCTACTTATCTAAGAATGGAACCGAAGAAGCGTAGGTCACGAAGTTGCCAGTCGCAATGACAAGTGTAAACCAGAAAAAGTGCTTTTATCATTGGCTTCATTTCCGAGCACTGCCCACGAAAGCCCCATCAAAGCCTGGAGAATGATGGCTTTCTCTTCTGTCGTTGAGCGGTAACTGCTTCAGTTAGATCGCTAGATATAACAACACCAGAGTTCCAAGTAGCAACATAATCTAATCCTTGCTCCACTGTCAAGTCTCTGTTTTTCAATAATACTCTCTTCGTCCCAACAACAGCAAGGGGAGACTTTGATGCGATCTCTATCATTAACATAACACAAAGTAAGAAATCATCAGGTTCGACTACACATGCAAGTCTAGAAAGCAACTGTAATGCAAAAGCAAGAAAATCTCTTACGTCAAAATAGTTTACCACAAGATCAAGTTGATGTTTGGCAGTTCAAATGTTATGCATGAATCAGGATTCAGGATCAACACAAACGAATTGGACATATCAAATGTTGCCACACTGATAAATATATAGACAAACTCCCCAGAAACAGAGCAATAGCACACAATTGAAAATCTAGTGACTCGGTGCTCCCCTTAAACAATAATATGGTTTGAAAGAGGAAATAAGGCATGAGAGACATCTACACACAATTCAATATTTCAATGCTCCCAATTGAATTTGTACTCAATAAGTTGGATTTAGTTGGTTTTTGCTATACTAATACAGTAATACTCCCAGTCCCCTGACAGGTCTCAGGTCGCATTCTTGCAGTGCTCACACAATTCTGATCACATGAGCCGCTACATCCAGTTCGAGAATTGGGATACAAATTCAATTTACTTAGATAAACAAAGACACCAGTGGTACAACGCTCAGTCGTCTCTAAGATGCATGATAAAAATAACCCGAGCAAGAGTAAGGGCAGCAGGCAACACAGAACAACCTATTCTAACCTTTTTCTCTACAACATTCACCATTTTGATTACTAGATAGCGCCCCTAAGATTAGCTTTTCCTGAGCCTTACTATATTCTCGAACCAAGTACCACATAAACAGACGACGACTTAATACTTGGGGCTCTATTTAGATTTTAGAGCAAACTAGCTCAGTTAGATGGTAGCCAATAAGGTAACGAAAACACTATGCATATACTAACATGTAATAAAATGATGGCACAAGCTAGTACGAACAATGCATAAAACAAAAATGTAGTCCTTGCTAGCAAAAGAAACCAGAAACATACCCCCAGCAATCTTCTCAACACCTTCATCTAGAGCTTCCTTGGTGGCAAAAACCCTAGTCACCAATCCCATCTGCTTAGCTTCCAAGCCAGAAACTCTCCTACCAGTCAAAGACAAATCCATAGCATTCCCAAACCCTACGATCCCCGGCAGCCTCTGCAACGTCCCTAAATCCGCCACAATCGCCATATCCACCTCCAACACACTAAAAAACGCACTCTCCGTACACAACCTAATATCACACGCGGTGATCAAATCAACCCCTCCGCCAACGCAGGCGCCGTGCACCGCCGCGATCACCGGCTTCCGGCACTCCTCGATCGCCGTCACGGCGCGCTGCAGGAACTTCACACTTCTCCGTACCTTCTCCGCGCTACGGCCGGCCTCGGTCGGCCTGTCCTCGATGATAGAGACTAGGGATTCCAGGTCGATTCCGGCGCAGAACATATTGCCGGCGCCGGAGAGGATGATTACGGAGACATCGGAGTTTCCGTCGAGGGCGGAGAGGGCGGCGGGGAAGTCAGTGAAGAAGTCGGTTGAGAGAGCATTGCCGCGGGTAGGGCGGTTGAGGCGGAGGTGGAAGACGTGTGAGGTTGGGGATTTGGGCGGTACGATTTGTAGGGATTTGTATTTCAATTGAAATTCCTCCGCCATTTTTGCGTCTGGAATGTTTGAGTGAGTGAGTTAGGATTTGAATTGAAGATGACCTGTGTTTTTATAAAAGAGAATTTTTATTTTGCACTAAAACCTTTTCTCAACTTTTTAAATTACACTTA
>JAQRGC011293332.1:0-10156 GCA_028659135.1 Plantago lanceolata | reverse complement strand
AGAAATATTTGATGTTAAATATGGCTCATTTCTTACTTTGTGAATCAAATAAAGCAATAAACAACAAACATACATATCTCTTCGTCATTTAAATGGGCCAGTTGATGTTGTTTGTAAGGGTTGTTTTATTGCATTTATGATTTTTGATGCGATATTTATACCGTTTTTCTGATTACCTAAAAAAAAAATCGAAGATAAGCTTACTATTATTTTTGCACCCCCTCGTATAATTCCTGGCCTCGCCCCTGGAGATGGGTAACCAGTTGAAAAATAATTATCCGTGTTTTCTGTCATTATAATCCGTGTCATTCTGTATGATAAGCACTGCTGCACTGGTAACCTGAACAATTTCTAGCTAAATTTGAACTTCTGTAATTTGTTCCAAGATAAGGCAGTTTATACCAACAAATCGTTACTTCTGACAGATAAGAGTGAATGGCCCAACTGCAGCACCGGTTTATAGGTTTCTTAAGGCTAGTAAAGGCGGCTTTTTTGGATCTGGGATAAAATGGAACTTCACTAAATTTCTAGTTGACAAAGATGGACAGGTGATCAAGCGTTATGCACCTACTACCAACCCATTGGCTATCGAGGTACCTCCATCTGCACATACATGTTATGTAGTTTTATTTTTCGAATGCCATGCTCAATTATAATTTCATATTTGCATTGCAGGCTGATGTCCAGAAAGCCTTGGGAGAAGAATGAAAACCCTATATTTTGGCCAATGCTTTAGAGCATGTAGATTCATAGAACCGAAGATGTTGGTATGAACTCTAGAAGCACTGGATAAGATGTGCGTTCTCTGTAATTTGTCCTATATTTTTGCCTTTTTTTTTATAGAGTGATCTGCAAATATGATTGTATTGGAGTGTATTTTACGTGACGAATCCCTTCATGTGCTGTATACTGAAGTGTAGAAGCATGAACTTGTTTCTGGATAAATGCTGATTAAGTTTATTTGTTTGTTGAATTAAATGATTCTGTGTCTGAGCCAATATAATGAATAATTTTTATGTATGGTATAGTTAGTACATTGTGGCAATGGTCATTTGACTTGTTTAGACCTCTCTAGTGATGTAAGCTGATTGGAGTCAACATGGTTTATAACTTACTGATAGACTCGGTCTATATATACTGATACCACCCATAATCGGATGGCAGATCAGGGCTGAATTTTGATGTTTTATTGAAACATGATGATAGACGGGGACATGCTCGTTAACTGTATAGATTATATCTACTGGGAATTGTTCAGGACTCTAAATTTGCATCCCATAACGTCCCTATCCAGTTACTACTAAAAATCAATCTGTGAGCTGTCCAAACACTGAACAGATAACTAAATTGCTTCAGGTGTTTTGCTGTTACAGTAACTATAAACTGTATGTGTTGAATTTCGATCTCGCCTTCCACATTGATTTGCATTCCTGAGTCCCTCTTGCGGGGTGGAGGTTCGGTTAGACGAAGCTGTTATGCATGGGGGCGTGGCGAATTCTTTACATGTAGTACTGCTATACTGTTGTCCAAAGTTTTAACAAACAGGGGCTTCCTGCTTTGCAATCAAAACCATCAATCAAAATGAAAAGGAGCATTTGTTTTGGTAAATGCTAAACCAAACAAATGTAAAGGCTTTGAGCTAAAGTTCACACAAATGACATGATGTGAATCTAATGCTTGTTTAAAGCCTATTAATAATCAATCATGCCCTGCTCATTTTCTTGATCTTTGATAACCTGGCAAAACTATGCCTCTTGTTGAAATGCAAAGCTTATGAATCAAACATACATGACAAGCACATATAAATATAGAGAACTAGCCATTTATTTATATCTTCACTTGCACACCAAGAGGCTGTAAACATGGCAACAGCCACCTCGCTCCCGGTACTTCTCCTTTTCACGGCATTCTTACTCTGCGCAGAGGCCGAAAGAGGGTGGGGTTTGCCAAAACCCCTCCCACACGACGCACTTCCAGCACTCTGCGCTTCCCAATTTCTGTTGGTGAATCATGCATGTGCATTGTTACCTTACGAACAGGTACCCCCTCCTGCCCCACCCGCCCCAGCCCCAGCCCCTCCTGCACCAGCTCCTGCCGCCCCTGCCCCACCAACTGCCCCTCCTGAACCCGAACCCGGGCCCGAACCCATGACTCCCCCTGCCGAGCCAGAACCCCAACCGGAACCAGAACCAGTACCAGTTGACCCTGATAACCCTCCTGCCCCTGAAGATTCGTCGAACGATCGCCTTATGCACCACGGTCATCGACACCACCGGCATGGTCATAGTCATCGACACAGGCATGAACATGGTCATAGAGACGCTGATGCGAATCTTGGTCATGGGAACGCTCCAACCGTAGATACACCCTCGCATGGACATGCACATGCACACGGACACGGGCATCACCACCACCATCATGTCCACAAGCACGTGGTGTTCGCGAAAGACTCAGATTCATCCGTGGAAGAAGAGTGTTGCCATTGGCTAGCACAGGTAAGCACCGAGTGTGTGTGTGGGCTTCTGGTTCGATTGCCATTGTTCCTTACTAGGCCAATCCATAACTATACTGTGAGTGTAAATGATCAGTGCAAGGTTAGTTTCGCCTGTGGATCGAGGATCATTCCACTTCGATGATCGTTATAAACCACTTTGTTTCAAGTTCTTAACTCTACTCTATACTTATACATACACCTGAGTGTCCTCTATCAAGGGAATTACTTACTGATATGTTATAGCTTATAAGTACTCACTTTACTACATGGTTTAATAAGCTGCTGTTGTTGTAATGAAGTTGCAGAGACTTTCAGGCTTTGCATATATTTAACAAGTTTTCAAGTTTCAAGTGTTGATGCTTTGCATGTTTAAGGCATATATAGATAGAAACAACAAAGCATTCAGATGTAATTTTGGATCAGATTCAATAAATGAATATTTTTGGAGTATTTTCAACCGCAAAGTTTATGAAATAGTTATAGACTCGATTTTCAATTACTTCTCCACAAAGTTTACGAAATAGCAGCAAAGTTTCTCCTCAGTCTTGTTATGTTTTGACGCTCATAACTAAACAAGACTAAAGCAATATCCAATATCCGCTATACACGACTAATCCTGTGGTAAACGTTTTGAGATATTACGGTCACAGTAAAGGAATCCAATACCATACATAAAGGACACATGCACCTAACTTGAACGTATTCAAATTCCTACCTTTAAAAGTTAAAAATAATAAGAATTGGTGCCGCATGGCATCAGTAAATAATAAGTTATGATTAGAAGATGATTTCTACTTAGCATCAAGCTATTATAAAATTACAAACGTATTATCATGTAATCACTTCTGATAGGGACCGAGGAGAAACTTTGCTGCTACAATTTTTACACTTAATATAATTTACATGGTCCTTTTTTTCCCTCTTTGTTCCGTGAAGATTCTATTGCGTACTAGTTGGCGATTTGAGAATAGGATCAATGATTATATATATGATTGATCACTAGTACTAAGTGACTTATCAAAAAGATGGCGATTGATTGGGAAAGCAAGTCTTTTAATCTTTATTCCAAGCTTATCTTCTAGCTAGCTATGCTATATAGTATCCATCCTCTTTAGTCTTTACATTGGAGCCTCTGGAGTAGTAAATCTGTCCCATTAATGTATCTACAAAAGTCCCAATTAAAAAATGTGTGTTTTAGTTCGTTTACTTATTTAAATTGTATTAAAATTGAATTTTATGTCTAGTACGTGGAAGGTACGTACTTTTGAATAAGGCGTATGTTGTGAACGTAGTGGCAAGACAACCGATTGGTAATCTCCACCTTGCAAGAAATACAGTAATACAACACTTAGAAGACGATCTGAAACACAAACTCTAGATCATATGGCTTATAGATCGTTGTACTTAAAAGACGATTTAAAATACAAACTCTGAAATCGACGGTGACCAACACATAGGTGAGAGCTATAACAGATGTAGGTTGTAGCTAGATATCCCAAATCAAAGCAAATTCTTCTTTCTCTAGTGGAGGTAGGTAGGCTAGTTAATCAAACTATGTAATCCTTCCTTGTTAAGATGTTATTTCGTCTAAAAGTAAATCTATGGTACACCCTATCATATAATGTGTGAGCATGCTCACCAGCTATGTGAGAAAGATATATAAATGTCTACTCCGTAGTGGATATGAAGTGGTCTTCATACATGCATAATGAGGGGGTCTAGGAAAACTCTCCGCTCGGATCGAATATAGGATGTGTAACAGTAAGTGATTACATTTTTAACATAAAAAGTACGGTAAGTAGAGCGAGGTGGGAACGGGGAAGGAGATAGTACTAGGACTCATTTGTTGACTGAATTCCATTTAGCGGCTTGGGGATATAAGAGGCGCGCACAAACTTTACAATCCGATTCGCCGCATATCTAATCTTGCACAAAATAATGCTATATCTTTTTTTCTTTCTATCATATCGAAGTGTTAAATCAAGAAAATGATACACGTTAAAAAAAATTAATGCGTTGGTGATGCAATCCGCGTGTAATAAAGTACACAAAACAAGCCATTATATCTTTCAAGTTTTAATGATTAGCAGCCAGCAATTATTGAATTATGTTATGAGATCAACACAACACTTTAGTTTAATTAGCCTAAAAAAGAATACAGTTACATATTCGTTTCTGGTAAATTTTCTCTCCCAAGTATTGTCAACATCAATTTGGAGAATCATTGGCAGCTCATTTGTGCTCATCTTTGCATCATATGCTCTCTCTATGTTGGTTTTCTTTTCCCTTTAATTTGCTTTTCTTTGCCGTGTTTGTATCGTGGATGGCCTTTTCAGAATCGTCTTCGATTTTGACAATTTATTACTTCACAATTTCGTGAATCCTGCAATTTATTTCTTTCGTTTTTGTGTAGGATTCACGGTGAAAGAACACATTGGGGGTGTCGGATTCGCACCGTATATATACTTATATACTCTGTTTTGTCATGAAGAACTAGAAGCAGCCTAGTTGCATGAAATCAATCCAAAACTTGTACTTGAAATGTTAATGGAGTGAGAGTTTAAAACCGACAAAGAGAATACTAAGGAATCAAAATATTATTTCCACAATTCATGTCTCATAGGTCGTACTATTTTTAGAAGTTGGTTGAGTTGGAAGCACATTGAACTGGAATCTGTGATTGGCACCCTCCAACTGTTGATACATGTATGGATGGCTTATGGCCCTTGGGGACCAGGAGGGGCTACCTCCGATTCTAACGAATTCGGTACTGAGCAAATATGAGTATTACGCAGGATAGGAGAGATTCCTTCTTTTTATACGCTTTTGCTAAAAGTTCAATGCCTCTCGGATTCAATTTCATCAAGGGAAAGCGATAGCGCATATATGATGATCAGAGTGAAGGTCACGAGTTCTCTGATTTTTAGTCGGAGTTTATTCGATGCAACATAAAACAACTACAATGTGAATGTGAAAATATATTGTAGTAAGATAGTAACATTATGATGGATTATGCTTATTCCCATTTAAACTCACCTTGAATACACTCTCAAAACTCAAGCGATACAATACCATGTTTTGTACAAGCAAGGGTAAAACCGTCATTATTCCATAGCCGTTACATAATAAAGGTCAGTTAACCCAAAATTTTCAAGTCATATAAAAATGCATTTCGAAAAACTCTTGCCTGGCCGGGCCCACAGAATCAAACTTCCCCCCAAATTTAACGAATCGCCGCGGCCATTACTGGCGGCGCGCCACCCACCCTCACGCCCACCGCGCCGCCACAAACCACCGGCTCCATATCATACATAAATCTCCGTACCAAATCCGTCCCAGGCCCGCCAACGTGCTCTTCCCACGTGGCGTCCACGGCCCCTCCTCCGCGACACCTGAACACATCAGTGGCGTCGAGTCTGTGCACGCGCCACCCCTTGCTCCGCCTGAGCCGGTGTATCTTCTCAAGTTGCTTAACAGCAAGTAAACTAGTATTCATCTTAATCTGATCAATTGCCTCGGTCAACATCCTCCCCCGAGTCAACTCGTCACTCACTGGTCCGACTCGGAAGAACCGGTCCAGCTCTGGAACGCCAATCGCTTTCCGAATCCCCCGCGAATAATCTCCATCCGGCGCGTAGAACTCACGTGCCTCCTCAATCATCCCTCTCTCCACCATCTTATCCACCCGTTCCGACACGAACGAGTGGAGCACCGGCATTACCACGTCCACCCACAGAAAGCAGCATTCGTACCTCGACTGGAACTTGTAATCGATTAAAGACTCAATCAGCGAGTTCGAGCCTCCGACGATGATCGGAAGCTTACCGCGCCTGAGAATGGAGCTGATCGAAGCAGAGGCCATGGCGCGAAAATTGGCGGCGGTGAAATCATGATAAGGATCCACTACCCCGAGGAGGTGGTGAGGAACGTCTTGGCGCTCTTCATCAGTGATTTTGTTCGTGGCGATGTCCAATCCGTGGTGGACCTGAATCTTATCGGAGTTAATAACCTCGGCGGAGAGACGAGTGGCGATGTCAATCGAGAGGCGGGACTTGCCGGCGCCGGTGGCGCCCATGACGACCACGACTTTCTCCTTCTGCGGCGACCATCGGCGGAGGATTTGGTTGCTGAGAGTACTTATCAAGGGTGGCTGTACTTGAGTTGGTATGGAGAGTGATAATTTCATTTTGGGTTTTAAAAAGAAGTTAAGGAAGTTAATTACGGATTAGGAGATGATTTTAGTGGTAAACTAAACTGCAGATTTGTATTTTAAATGAAACGTGACAAGTTAATGGAGAAATAGAGTTGGAATGAAGTAAAAATGGAATGGAATGTTTATATAGAAGTGTTTAAATGTTGTAATGCAGCAGGGGTTGATGCAGGGGAATGTGAAGGTGCTGAGTGGTGATGATGCAGGAGTGAAGAAAGTTGGAGTATTTATGGAGGTTCGTAAGTGTTTGGCGCCACTTGTTCTAAACTAATTGTCAACTCCCAAGTGGCCTACGGTTTAATATAAAGTAATAATGTTAAGGGGTGTTTAAGGAATTTCCTTAAAAGTTCATCTTAAAGCTTGTCCGATAGTAGTGATGGATAGCAACCATAGTACATTTGTTATCTTCGTTTAAATAGATATGTTCTAAATTGAATAGAATTGAAATGAACATGACTCAACAAAATTGAACTGTATTTAATTGTCATATAGAAAATAACTAAACACATCTGAACGGGCCTGAGATGAATGAATTTTTAGACGAAGAGAATAGAGTCTTAGTATATTGGAGTTATAAGGTAGTGCAGTGATAAGAATACTAGAGTATGGGAGGTCGGGGGTCGAACACCGACAGAGACATAAGGAGGGTTTAGGTATTTTGAAGTTACGAGGTGGTAAATGAGTAGTGTATGAGTATAAGTATGATGGATTTAGATTTGAGGTAAATTGCAGTTTTGGTTCTATAAGACTCAGTTCAATTTGATCGAGAGTCTTTAAATTGAACTGAATTGGTGACGTGTGATGATGTATGGTGACTTAGGCTCTGTTTTTTTTGTCAGAACAGAACTGAAGTGCAGTACAAAATATAACTAAGCAAGACAGAACAAAACTGAACAGGACTGAACTGAACAGAACTGAGCTGAAAATAATGAGTTTTCAGATGAAAAGAACAGAGTCGTAGAAGTCAGTTGATTGTGTTGACATGGTGAACAGGTCGTGTATACACTAATTCTTACTAATTTAATTTGGTGCTATGGTGAATTATACGACGAATTATACACAATTGAAATTTGCATATTTCGCCTAGAGCGTGATCAAAACCGAATCATATCGAAACTTAAAGGACTAAAATTGCAATTTACTCGTTTAATTTGCCGTTTCAATAGTAAAATGAAATCTTACTATACTACCTTGAATTTTATAGGGTTTAAATGGATTGCAAATGATACTTATACAAACAATTTTTTAAAAGATTATGGGTCAATACATAACATGAAGTAGAACATTATTTTAAGGGTAAGAATATGTTCAATTCGCCTTGAATTAATTTATGCTCAGTTCAGGTCCATTCAATTCACTTTAATTTAATTCAGTTAATGTTTATTTAATTTAAATTACTATTTCAATTTTGTTCAGCTCAATTTAAAAACTCTATCAGAGTCTAACCGTACGTAACATTAGTGGTTAAGATGTTATTCGGTTATACCCATAATAATTATATATATCAGGTGTTTGCAGATTAATTATGAGTGGTTTCTAATCGAGTGGCTCTAATCAACTGAATAGCTCACCATATTAAGGGAAACTGTGGGATTTGATGGGTGTATAAAATATAGTGTGGAGTGATTCATTGCTATTTTGAGTTTTATAGAATGAATATAGTCCCTTTCCCATACTATATTGTGTGGTATGTATCCCCATCAATTGCATGTAAACAGCGTTCAAAACCTCAGGAGAAAAGAAGCTGTGAGAGACACATTTTCCACCGGAATTCTTTATCACCGAAAAATTACTGACACAGTAAATTTAATTTAAGAAATTGATACTACACTAAAATCTTATGTGGTTCTAAAATCCGGTTTGAAAGTACTGTATGTATCTCACACACGTCATGATATATATGGTGTTTCAGTCGATTAAAATGACGATTAATATAATTTACCAAGGTAGTTTGACACAGAGTAGAGTGCATCTCGGGTGGATCCACGGCCCCTTGCAACCTTCATGATGAAGTTCTTTGAATTACTTGCGTCTCACTCATTCGATGTCCTCTTGTTCTTATAAACCAACACAAGAGCATAATACACGCATAAACATGCCAAATAAGCCCGATCGAGGAGTGGTTTAAGTGATACTTGAGCATTATTTAAAATGTTATGTGATTCTAATATTAGAAAAATACCTGACGTTTAGAGATTTGTCCGACAGTTCCATAGATTAAAAAAAAAAAAAAATCATTCCATTCAATTTTTTAAATATACATTTGTATCATTGAAACCACAATATAAATCATTTTCCTATACCATCTTGCTTTAAAATTCCAACTAGGTCTTTCTGTAACATGCTTAGCATTAATTAACTGATAAGTTAATGTTAAGCGGAGTACCGTAGTTGTGAGATACTTTAAAGTTTGCGTTTAGTGTTAACTTATATTAATCATCTTATGAGGTGATCTATCTTATTAACTATTTAATTCTATTCAGACGAAAAAAATAGAAGGCTCTATTCTTTTCGTTTGATCAGAACTGAAGCGAATTGAATAGAATTGAAATGAACTGAAATGCAGTACAAAATATAACTAAGTAAGTCTGAACAGAACTGAAAATAATGAGTTTTCATATGAAAATGACAGAGCTTTACTCATCTTATTCTGTCACGTCAGTATTCCACTCATAATTAACTAATTATAAGACTCTACCCCTCTAATCATGTTACCCTATCTTATTCGAATTTTCTTTGTATTTTTTATTTCTTTTTAAACAATAATATTATTTTTTCCATCCCAAGAATAAATGGAATAAAAAGAAAAAAAAAAACTTTAAAAAAATTAAAAATAGCATGTAACATGTTTGTTAATTACCTGATATGTTACTCGAGCATTAATATATCGAGTAACAAGAGCCTTGTCACCTCCAATGTTACCTCCGTTGGAGGTAGCCTTATCTTTATTTGCAAATTCATTAAATTCAATTTAGTTGCAATCCTGGTTGTGGTCTTGATTTTTCTCCTCCCGGGTGATGGTTGGTTTTGTTAACCACAACATTTCTCTCGTAAACTCTTGTAATAATTGAGTACAACTCGTAATCTCTATTGTTACTAATATATTTTTCGATTCCAAAAATAATCAGTTCAAATTCCTTCAATTAGTTATGAACATGCGAAGAACAGAGCTTAAGTTAAGGTAATTGCTTTTAAAGTTATGGTAAAATTACAAATACACCCCCTATTATAGCCCCTCTTTACATTTTTATCCCTATTATTTAAACAATTACATCTACTTCCATTTTTCGAAAATAAGTTTGACCAGATTTTAATCCCTAATTTTTTTTATCATCCAAACATGGGCCTTATAATTTTTCCCCTATTTTTTACATTTCTTGTTTTCTTTCCTTTTTTCTTTTTTCTTTTCTTCTTCCTCTTTTGTACACAGCTCCGATCGGAGCTGAAATTTT
>JAQRGC011291808.1:0-11495 GCA_028659135.1 Plantago lanceolata | reverse complement strand
GTAGCTAATCAGTAGTGGCCTCACAAAACTTAATTCTTATTTCTTAAATTTCTTAGAGATGAGTTTTATCTATGTTTCTACTTTTTTTTCCACTCCCAAATTCGTTCCATATTGTTCCCCTGTCCCTGTGATTTGTTGTGGAAGAATCTTTGTCGATGAGTTAAAAAAGTCAGAACTTACAGTTATTCTAAACCCACAAAGGCACATGTAGTCGTACTTTGTTAGTTTGTTTTATTTTTATTAATTGTGTCATATCAATTCCAGGATGTTCGATTCAGCAAAAGCTCTAGCTTTCACAAATGTACCAACTCGCGAACAGGTGATCTTTCTCCTGCCTGCTGAACTTCTTTTTTTTAGATTAAAGATGTTCTTATATGATGCTCCCTCCGTCCATATTTACTTGCCACTTACTTTTGGGCATGGTAATTCAGAAATAAACTGTTAAGTATAGTTAGGAGTGGAGGAGTGGAGACTATGTTATTTTTTGTAAATAATAAGCAGGAAAGTAGGGTGTTGTTAATGGTATTTTGAGTGGCATGGTTGCTATTTGGTGATATTGTGAGGGTAAGGCTGATTTGTGTGAGGTATCAAAGTTGCTAGTTTTGGAAGGGGCAAGTTGAACTGGGACATCCATTGTAGGAAATAAGGCAACTCAATGGAACAGAGGAAGTAGTTTCTTTTGGTTAAATGCACACGGTGGTTAGGTAGTCTTATCTGTAAAATCGGTTTAGTACCTAATTATGCAGTATGCCTGATAATGTATCATGCTGCAGGTGAAGGAAGCAATTTTTAAGACTCTCATAAGGAACGGAATGTTTGATAACGCACATATTAGACTGACTTTGACTCGTGGAAAGAAGGTATGCATGTATTTTTGTGTTATGGTTTCATACCTGGGTGAGTAGATATAACATTTTTTTCTGGCTGCAACTTGCCTTCTGTCATAAGACTATATCCAATAATACTAGAACCCTCTCTCCAGCCACATCAGCTTTTGACACATCTCACACCCAACACCAAAAATATGCTGCAGCAACTAAACCCTATAAAACTCACTTTTTACTTACCTTTTCTTTTTCTACCTACAAAAAGTCTACAAGAAAGCAAAAGTAAAAACAAAACGGACCACTTTCTCAACTGTTAAATTTAATGCATGTATACCATGCGAGCAATATTCCATTAAGCATCAGGGATTTTGGGGTTATCAACAGAAAACTGAAATGGTTTTTCTTTTTCATCTTGGAAATTTGCACAAAGAATTTCTGTTACACATCTCACTATCTGCTTACAGGTGACTTCTGGAATGAATCCAGCGTTCAACCTATATGGATGCACTTTAATTGGTAAGATTCGATTCACATTGATTGGTACTTTTTTTTTAATCTCTGTCATCTTTGAGTGGCGAAAAAGAAAGAAAAAGAAACGAAAAAAATAAAATAATTAAACAAACAAGTAAATAAATAAAGAAGAAAAAGGGAAAGGGTGAATTCTTAAAGTTGAGGACCAGAACCTAAAGAGCCGTTCCTATACCACTGTGACTAACTCTGTTATTTTGAACATTTAGTTATGTTTTTTTACACTTAGAAAAGTGATTGTAACATTTCCTGTAGTGCTTGCTGAGTGGAAGCCTCCGGTCTATGATAATGCAAGGGGTGTAACTTTGGTGACAGCGACCACGCGCCGTAATTCACCAAATGTAAGAAGTTCAATTTTACAAGCAAATGATTCTTTCCACGTACTTTGCCTCACCTAGTAGTTTAATTTCTTTTTTTATTCTTTATGACAGTGTTTGACTTGGTACTTTTTATGAAGTAATGAACTAATGATTGAAATGTGTGAGTTTAAGGGATAGATCTAGATGGCTCAGTGGGTTTTATTTACTTGCTTTTATAGTTGTTTCTTTCGTTTGCTTTCAGAAGCAAAGTATAGTTCTTATATGATTTATCATATTGTTGATGAACTCAAAATCCGTTCACATAATTCTACAAACACTGATTTTTTTTCATTGAACTTGTATTACTATTACATGTGGCAGTGTTATATTTCATGCGTGCTCTTGGAGCACATGATTTCCATTTCAATATTTATTCATGATGTGATTATGAGTTCTATAATATTTTCCTTTTTGTTATTCCATATAAATTAGACTATCAAGAAATATTGTTAGTTTGATGCATTAGATATAACAATGACTGAGTTGAAAATATCTTCTGCAGAATTTGGATTCCAAAATTCATCACAACAATCTTCTCAATAATATTCTTGCCAAGGTAAAGATAAAATAAAGATTTTAATCAACTTCATTGTGGCCTGCATTTGGCTCAGTCAGTTGCATATATTCACCTTGGTCCTTTGATGCGTGCAGATAGAAGGGAATAATGCACAGGCTGATGATGCAATCATGCTTGACAAGGATGGCTATGTATCTGAAACTAATGCAACAAACTTGGTGAGCTCATTTACAAAATACTGTATTAGAAATCACCACATCATGTGCTTTAACTTGGATAATCTCCTGGTTATGAGCCAGAAGTAGAGTGTGTTCCATCAATGGTCATCAGCCAAAGGCCGTATGGTTAGATTTCCTTTTATGACACTTCATCTACTTGCATCTGTCGATAGAATTTTAACACCATTTATATTTTATGGTGGATTAATACTCAAGATGTTAGCATTTTGAATTTTGTTATAGAAGATTCGTCTTTAACGAATGCTGTTATCTACTCATCTGCAGTTTATGGTAAAGAAAGGCCGTGTTGCTACACCTCATGCTGATTATTGTCTTCCTGGTATTACACGGGCAACTGTAAGATGCACACTGATCTAAAAGCATTTTAAGAATAATTAATTAAGTCTTCTTTTGATGGAGCCATTCATCTTCCTCATCCTTTCTTCTATGTGGTCTCTGTGTTGAAATTTGAACTGCTATAGGATTTGTCCTGACGGATGGATATCTGTCTTGTTTCACAATATAGTATGTGTCTGTGTGTGTTTCTCTTCCACTGAGACACACTGATGATACACCTCCTGCTGGTTATTGTATTCCACGCATTATACGGGCAACTCTAAAATGCACGTGCTTACATTTTTTAAATCTTCTGTGAGTTTTCTCAACTGTGTTGAAAATTTGAACTGATGTACAGTATGTTCCGACTGGTGTATATCTGTCATGTGTGAGTGTATTTCTCATCATTGGATACCCATTCATGAAGGATAGAGGTGAAATTAGGGAATGAGGGACATTTCTGATAGTCTCTCAATTGCCAATTTGATCTCTCATGCATCACATGTGTTATGCAGGTAATGGACCTTGTTGTAAAGGAAAACTTAATTTTAGAGGAGCGACGCATCAGCTTATCAGAGTTCCATACTGCAGATGAGGTATCTTTTTTTTTTTTTTTTTTTTTTGTGTGTGTGTGTGTGTGTGCTCTTTTCTCATCTCAACGGAAGTTGTCTGGTACCTCCGTGTGCAATAGTCTTGCAGAAACAGAGCATTTCATTTTGGAGTTTACTAGTTAGCATTAATTGTCCAACAGTCCTGCATAACATCTTCTTCACAATTTCCTTACATTCCTCTCATCTTCTAGCAGTAACATGGATTTCCAGATACTGATACATGGTTATACTACCACCAACTTTTTTATGTCATAAATAAAAACCTTTGTTCTCTCTCATTTGTTAAAAAAATGCAGGGGTAAATCATAAATGTCGTACAGGCATTTCTAGATATTATTCTGATTTTCCTGCTCTCCTTATTTATTTGCACGGTTGATGATATAAGACTTCTTGCTTTAGGTGTTCACAACAGGAACGATGGGAGAACTTAGTCCGGTGAGTCCCTTCTCAATGCATTTTGATCATGTAGATCTTAACATCTTGTATTCATCATTTAAGCATTTCCTTCTGTTTTTGAATCATGTACTTTATTTGAAAAGCCCAAGATTTGTTTCGTATACTATATAAGAAAGGGAAAAAGAAAGCAGAAACATAGGATAATGAAAATGAGGTATATCAGGAATTTTAAATCCAAATTCCGCACTTCGAGCTCTTATACAAGTATATTCTTGACATGGAAACAGCTCATTTTCAACTTCAACCGATTATTGATGGTGATTACCTCAAATTCCATGGTTAAACTTTATTTTCTATGGTTTTTGTGAAAGAGTGATGCAATTCTATAAGGATGTTCTCTTAATACCTTTCATCATACTAAAAGGTTCTGGTGGCTGGTGCTCCCTGGGTTTGGCCAAACTTTTTTATAGCTTCACATCTATAATGGATACTTAAGGGCACAGTCGAAATATTCAGCGTTTTCTTCATTTCTTGGCCTTCTGTTTTCATTCATTCACAATCACATGTCAATATCCTGCATCATTTCTTTAATATTAAGAGTGTAACCATATCAGGTCATTAAAATCGACGGACGCACAATTGGTGATGGTAAGGTGGGAACTGTGACTCAAAGGTTACAAAACGCCTTCAAGAAACTGACTGCGGAGTCAGGTGTGCCTATACCCACTGTTGGACAGCATTGAATACCATTCAAAAAGGTGATTATGTTTCATTCTCTTATTATATGTAAAGGACTATCTTTGAATTTAAGTGTTAATGCATATGCTGAATATTTTTAACATGGCCAGCGGTCATCATTCATGCAAAGTCATCACTCATCACAGATTCACAACATAATATGAGATGGATCAAAACATCTGTTAGTTGACGTTGACGGAGTTTGTTTAAGCAATGATGACAGCACGTCAGCACCCACATATATAACCCTAGAACTTAGAGGTGCCGGCGGTGCTGCATGGGATGGCTCGTAAATAGATGGGGCAGCTTGCTTAATTCTACCAATTTGAATAGTTGTTGAATCTGATATGATATCCCTCTTCCATAGTGCAGAAACATACCATTAGATATGACACGTAGTTTTAAGTAATCTGTTTTTTAATACTAATAAAAAACTGTAAGAACACTAATATATGGAAGTGGGTATAGTTTTCAGGAGGGGAACTAATTAGATTGTATTGCTATTCCCAGGTACATTGGACTCTGAGATACTGAGATGAGATCCATGATGTGGCTTTTTTTCTTGTGTGTGTGCACGGTATTGCTACATGTGATTAATCCAACCAAGCACGGTCAGGGTGGAACAGCTAAGTTAAAATAAGGACTGTGTGGCGTTCTACAAAGAGGAAATATACGTGAATCTGTAGCTATAGTCTTGACTTTTGGATTTGGTGAACAAGACAACATGGTCTCTCAAACTTCAAACATCGGGATGCATATTTCCCCAAGTCATACTAGTAGTAGCAGTAGTAGCATTTGCTTAATTCTATTCTGTCCTTATTTCTGCAAGAAATGATAAACCTTTGATCCCAAAATGAATGTTTGGAAGTTAGTCAGGTCAGTATATGATTTCAAAGATATGCTTCTGTCAGTCTGTGAGTCATCTCTCTATTGTGTACCTAAAAACAACAGACAATCCTAGGGGACCTTAGATAATACTACAAAGTACAAACATAGTTTAATCAAAATAAAAATCTCAAGAGAGATGGCCCAGAAGACTCCTATAACCGAAACAACAAAATGTATCGTAAATTTACCATACTAGTAAAGGGCAAACCCCTTGTGCTGCACTATCCAACTCTGTTTACTGGTAAAACCGTAAAAGGCAGCTCTGTGACTGTAGGGTTTGGAGTTCTGACATTAATTTATGCGGCTTTACCATATGTTGTTTGCAAAGAAGCGCTATTTCTAGGCCACAGACCTGGTTAGCCCAAAAGCTAGTTTACCTAAGTACAAATATTGGTTGCCAAACACAGACATCGATCAGGCAACCACATCCAAATCCCCATCCGCATCTATCTCTCCATCAATCACTCCGGGCTCCACATCAGCATCTCCTTCAATTTGACCCGCTTCCAGACCAGCATCTGTGTCCGAGTTTTGCTTCTGATCATCTGGAGTGGGAGTTCCACTATGAGAAATATTACCTGACCCCGTCATGGCATCAGTATCCATTGGACCTACTGAGGCTTCAGGGTCAACTCTGTTTCCTTCAATATCAGTCTCGCCAGCAGCAGTTGCAATCTAGCAAGAAAAACAGCGCTGAGTTTTTAAATAGAGCTTTTTAAGTCCTGAATATAGTCAAACACAGAAATGCTCGCCGACCTTCTAAGCTAAGCATAATAAACATCATATATATTGCAACTTCCAAGACATAGATTATGATAATACTAGTAAAGTAATAAAGAGGTTTTGGTCGGATAGGTAAGAAAAACTTGCTGGCCCAACATTTGAATTCGCCAAAACTTCCATTACTTAAAATGCTCATGCACTGGATAGAAAAGGCAGAGAAAAGCAAAGGATAATGTCAGGAAATACTAATGATATTTTTCTGCACATCATTCATCTCCTAGGTGGCCAGGTTGTTAGTGCCTTAGTGGGTCTAAAAACTGAAAATTAAGAAAATATCACGTTAAAAATAATTCTTTTTAAAAAACAAATGTCTTTGCTAGTTTTAAAAAATGTATTGTCCAAAGCAATTTTGCGACATGAATGTTTAAAAGTAACTAACTCAACACTCTGCCATTACGGCAAATTAAGGATACTGAAGTCGAGAGTCGTGAGGTATTTTAAGGTACCTGGGTTTCCTCAGGTTGCTGCATAGAGCCTTTTGCATCTTCCTTCTTGGCACGCTTCGTTCCATTTGGTTTAGTTTGATACTTTGACCACACCTCAGGTGGCAAAAGTTCCATGGGTACAACACCCTCAATGCCATGATCCGTGAACTGTGGAAAATAGCAGAAGTTTCACAAAGTGATTCCCTCCAAAATTTAGATGCTAATTGCTCATTAAAAAACACATACTCTTGAAAAAGCCTCCAAATCCTGCCTAGCAGAAAACCTCAACCCTTTCCAGCAATAGACCTGCATCGGGATAAGCAACACTCAGACAGAGCATATTGGAGTCAGCATTCAGGAAAGAACCTTAGAAAGTTCTTCAACGAAGAAAGACACAAAGGTTATGGTATCCTGATCAACAGTGCAATTCATCTTGAAGATCAACAGGTAGCAATACATTATGAATATCATAAGTACCACGCCGCTGCAATCCATACATCGTGCTTCATCTAATGTAGAACTAGCTCAAAATTACTCTAACATATCCTTAGAACTACACAAACTGGAATATATCAGGCTTTGTTGCCTTTAATGAATTTACAGATGTAGATGTTAGATTTCTTGACTTCTTTTCTCCCGTTGTGGTTACTCTGAAATTCATTATTATTCTCATAATATCAAAGGTCATGCTTTGGCACTTGGCATCACTAGAGAACAGAAAAGAAACTGTCCGACTTGGAACACTCTAATATTCGTATTGCATTGTTTTTCATTAACCTGTAACTTTAACTCCAATCACTCCATAGCTGTGTGCTAAAAACTGAAAGAATTTTTTTTGGTTTTCAGTCTCATAGAGAAGCAACAGTTATAGTAGATAATCTTTTATGAACAGAGAAAAGATTGGAAATGGGGGAACTGTATTTGTTCATTAAGCCATGTTTAACATGTTTCTAATTTCTAATAATTGCTCAGCAGCTAAATGAGTTTATAATATTTCTTCCATGTATTGACAAATACTCAGGTATGACCATGATAAGAGCAAAAAGTCAAAACACTTACTCGATTGTTCTTGTGATGATATTCTGCTTCTATTCCAGCAGATTCGTCCATCTGTTTTTAGACACAAGCACAAGTTATCCGTAAATACTAAATAGCCAAGTTCAACTGACCATTTTTATCAACATGGTAAATCAGAAAGCAAACATGAAAGTGTATAATGCATTGGGCAAGCTCAAACAGAGTTTACTACTATAAACTCAAGTTCGGAAAAGGGGCTGCATGAACTCACGTCTTCCGCCATAGGTTTCCAGTAATCCATGATGGAAGGAGTACGGACACGCTCAGGGTCTGTCAAGGCATTCTGCAAAAACAAAAGTAACCATCAGATTCAAGAGAATTCCAGTTGCAGAACATGCTCATAGTTGCATACCCAAATATTAACGAGCTATGAACCCGCAGAGAAAGAACCATTATTAGAATTTAGAAGACAACATACAGTTACTTTAAACAAAGGATGAAAAATATCAAAATGACTAAATTTCTATAATCAGTCACCCGTAAAACTTGAACGTATGAAACTTTCCAAGACATGGAAAACAAAAATTACTTACCGGGTTCTGATCTGACCATTTCCATAATTGAGAAAGTTCCTTATTCCCTAATCTCCAGCGAGGACGACTGCAGAATTACACAAATATAGGATGAAAACAGGAATGAGAAGCTGATTATTGAACTTGGTAATAAATCTCACACTTTCTTTGTAACTTCATATAGACGCAGTGATGTACACACTTCCTTAATAACTTTTTATGTTCATTTGAACATCACTAGCCAAGAATATGATTTTTCTATACCATGTGCACATTCAGTAAACAAAACATCATAGATGAACATGGTGGAATAAAAAATTAAACAAGTCATCTCTACCACCACATAATGTCCCACTCCCAGCCCATTAATAGACAGTCAAATTTTATTGTCAACGTCAATGAGCTTAGAAGAGTAATTCTTGAACTAATATACAACATACAAGTATGATATAAGAAGCTCGAGGTTTCATCTCATATTTATATGGATTCATGCCTGATCAAATGTATCAAGTGTTATTCATTTACTTGGATATGGGAATCAATTATTATTACCGTTTTCTTGCTCCATCTTGTGCTTGTTTCTTTTCCAATGGTTGTTTTTCAAATGGAGGACAGCCATCACGCTTCCACCAAACCTTATAAATAGGAAAATGTTCCGTGTAAATAAAGAATATTTGTCAATGCCCATGTATAACAAAAAATGCATGAAAGAGAGAATTTCAATTGCTTACCCAATTTCTTTCACGCTCCAAAATATGCTCAATGCCAAGAAGAAACTCCTTCCCTTTAGGCGGTGTCATCTCTAAAAGCCTCTTTACCCGTTCTTCAAGAGTTTTTATCTCTTCTTTCTACATTAAAAAATTGAAAGAATTACACAACTACCATGGTGTTACCAGAAAATATCTGGAGTTGAATTAGATGAATAAGCAGTATCAAACATTATCCAAGCCTCCATATACAAATTAATTTGACAACTCTAACAATGTAACAAATGCATGAGATAGAAAAACTAATTTCCTGAAGGGGGTGTGGTAGTAAGTTTACAATAAAAAACCAGAGCTGATAAAAGATTAAACCACATAAAATATGCTGTAGAGTGTAGACATGTATTGATTACAAATTGCATGATTTGTCTTTTTTTTTAAAGGTGATATCACATATGTAATTTTTAATAAAAGCTGATAATACATGGGAGTGTCGACAGCAGTTCAGACAAACATGATTTAAGACTAAGACTATCAAGCAAGGGATTAACAGCTGCCCCCAATAAAAAGTTTAATAAAGCATAGTTAAAACAGTTTAGACTGGAAGTCTGAAGATTGTAAAAGACTTCATAGGGGATCTGTAATTTGTAAAGTGGTTGATATACTCAGGGCATGGAGAAGTACGTTTAGAGATAAAGGTAAAAGAAATCTTATCCCCAGTTGTGTTCTTTTGTGCATTTGGAATGAAAGAAACAACGGATGCTTTAGAATTTCTAGGCCGGACAGAAAATTGTAAAGAACTTCTTAGGTTGCTACTCTGATGTTTCAATGGGCTGGCAAGTAACCCATTCCCTGATAGTATAGTCAACTTTCTTGTTTATCTAAAATGTTGTAGAATCATTATATCTTTTAATGGGAAAAATAAGATATACACGTACTTAGATGCTTTATATTTACGGACATGCTGCTTGGTCAGATCAAGTAAGAAAGTCATTATTAATTGTAAGTATACGTCACCATCTAAACATAGAATCACCGAACACTGAGTCCTGATTTGAAGGAATGCAAATTTCAACACTCATTTTAGAGGGCAGATGAGATCTCATGCCATACATGTAGAAATTACATAAATCCGTTTTTTTTATGTTTCAAAATAAGCTATCTTGAATACAGAAATTCAAGCAGAACAGTATACTGCAATAAAAGGAATGGGAATTGAGTATAACAAGAAAACAACGAGATTCATAACTAACCAGTGTCTCCGATGGCACGTCTTTCTCATTTTTACCCGGGGCCTATTAGCATAATAGTCAATGATGATGATTAGAACACAACAATGATAAAATACTAATGTAACTTTTAGAACTCAGATTCGGAAAAACTTCAAAACCCACTGTTCAAAATATATTTGCCAACAAACATAATTCTAGATTTATCCAGAGGACTACAATTCTTTTTAACCAACATCCTATTCCTCGCCAAGTTTAAAACATCCCCCGAATCTATCCTCATTTTTTTGCCTAATTGTTTTGAAGTATTTTAAAACTGGATCTGGACGAATCTATCTGACATTTAAAGTCTACAGAACTTAGCACAAACAATTTATCAACATAAGAATAGAATGAACTATGAGCAAGGTCCGTTGAACACATTTACTTATCCTGAATCCCTGATTCCCACATCATTATCAAATAATTCATAAACCTAACTTGAAAGTGCATGGATTATATGTTTTTATTAAATAATGAAAGTTGAGAAAAAAACATAGCATACTCTGAGTATACATAATGCTTGAACTATCATAACTCTCCAACTTTGACATGTAGAACAACACAGATAACCCACAGAAATTCTGAGACCCTTATTCTTGGGAATGTTTTCATAGAATATATTGTCCAAACACCTAAAACAATTCAGCATCAGAGCAAAGGGGGCACAACAGCAATACCTTCACATAATCAAACAATATAAGACACTGAACCAGAACATGTCGTCGGAAACTTGGATCCTTTAACTGCAAGAAATGATGAAGGAGAAACACATAAAAATCACCACAAAATGCTCGAAATGAGTTGATGTACTATAAAACCTCCTTAACAGCAATACTTACCTCCAAACCCATTAATTTACTGCTTGTGAGATACTTTATGCTGAAGTTCGATGCTTCATCCTCAAGGTTAACTGCACTGCCCTCTTCATCAGTTAAAGGCTGGGCCTCGAAAGTATTCAAGACAACCTAAACAATCAGTTTTAACGTTTTAAAGAACGTGATGAAAGTCTACTTTGACTAATGAAATCTATACCAAATTCAGCAGTATGAAGTATTTACAGTCAAACTGGAAGCAAACTTATGCCACTTCGTAAGAGCAGGAGTGAGCGAAGCAGGATTGGAGAAGACTTCCTGAACATAAGACACAAGAGAGAAGTATGATTAGATGAAATCAACGGAGCTTAGAGAAGGTTCATATCAAAATTCCCAAAAACCTTATCATCAGTGGTTACTCTCATATCATATAGTACAAGAAGATACATCTAGGTCTTGAAGGCTGAAGTTTTACCATAGGTAGGGATGGATC
>JAQRGC011279793.1:0-11594 GCA_028659135.1 Plantago lanceolata | reverse complement strand
AAGTTGTAAAAAACACACAATTACATGACACTAACTTCAAACATCTTATATTTTGCAAATAGTGAAATAGACAAAACGTCTTATATTTAAAACGGGAGGGAGTACTACTTACTATTTCATAGTATAACTTGACTTGACTAGAACTCTATTGGGAGACTTTCTAATTCTACTTGAACTATATTAGCTAACTATACCTATAATAAATAAAACTTTAACATAAAGTTTTATAAGGGACGGTTCCTCTTTAACTTATGGAAAGACAAAGATGTTTTGCAAATAACGAAATTTCAATGGAAAATTTGGCGCCAAATACTATAAAATTAGGATTCTCTTAGCAAATCACTCATTATATCTTCTTCTTTTTCGTCCTATTGGTGAGATCATTGGACATAATTGTGAGATCATGGGTCATATTGCAGAGGTAAATAACGAAATTTTAATGGACAATTCGATGGCAAATACTGTATGTAATAAACTATAAAAATGGGGCCCTCTAAACAGATTGAGATCATAAGTTTTATATTTGAGATCATAGGAATATAGGTTCGAGTATCGAGATCATAAGTTACATATTTGAGATTATAGTTGAACTATGTGTATGATGTCTCACCAATATGTGTCATGATCTAGTTGTTGGTCATCATTTTACCTTCCCAAGCACAATTCAGCAGAACTAGTTCCTCTCTCCTAAAAACCTAATTTCCCTTCTTCCTTGCAGGCACCGCCTTATTCAAACGGAGCTTCTGCTCCGATCTATTCCAGATCGGAGCAGGACGTTTCCGTTTTTCTCTCTTCCTTTTTCTCCTTTACCTTTGTTTCTTTCCAATAAACCAGATCTAGTCTTTTTCAATTTAAATCCGTTTCGAGTAGTTCAAAGGTTGGTTTGGGTGTGGTTCCGAAAGTGTTTCCCCAGGTTTGGTTCGAGTGATGCCTAGGCTCTCTTTGCAGGCCTTATCGAACCCGACTGTTCGCAGACAATAGGCGCAGGTTCTGCTAGGCTCGGTTTCTATTGCGATGTGGAGGTTGATTTTCGCCTACTCACCGGGTTTCTGTTTCTATCACAGTGCGGCTGCCACAATCTGGGGTCTTGGGTTTGGGAGGTGAAAACAGGGAGAAGGGTAGTTCTGCTGGGGTTGTTTTTGTTGCTAACGGTGGTAATGGTGGGTCGAGCAGTAGTGGTTTCGGAGGTTGGTGAAGTTTGGGTTGTGATTTGGGTGCAGGTCGCTGGGTTGGAGCAGGCTCAACGTGGGTAGTCGGATGTGGTATGAAGTTGCAATGTTTCATGTTGGTATTGGTGTTGGATTCGAACCTGGCTTATTGCGTCCATGATTGGGTGTTGGTGTTGGTTAGAGTTGCTTTGTTTGGTGTTGGTGTTGGTATGGGTGTTGATTCGGTTTTGGTGTCAGTGGCGGTTTGGGTGTTGTTTCGATCATTGCTTCTTACGTCCATGTTCAGTTTGCCCTGAGTTGTGTTGTTGTTTTAGTTGGGTCTTGGTGTGGGCTTCTTGTGTCCAAGTTGCAAGTGGTAATTTACGGTGCAAAGGAGAAGAGCTTCATCTGACTGTCTTACACTTTCCTTCTTCGTCCTCATTGTTGACATGTTCATCTAGTATCGACAATCTAGTTGCCGACGCTGTCTACCAGTGTGTTGGAGATTATTTCAATCGATGTTTGGGTGTTTTTAAGGTTTAGTGGTGATGCGGTTTGTTTTCTCGGTCCACCGACCAACTTGGTTTCATCATCGGTCTTTGGTTTAGGTGTTGGTCGGAGCTGTGGAGTGTAGCCGGAGCTGTGTCGTTTGTATTGTTGCATGTTTCATTGAGTTGTTTAGGTGCGGTGCTACTGCCTTGCTGGGTTTTGAGTTGGTTCAGGTGTTGTGGGTTGGTTATGTAAGCTCCCACTGTCCACAAGATGTATTGATTGCATGAGTCACCTTGACTCATATTTCAAATTTCATATATGTACTAAGTTCATACTTTCAATCAAATACTAAGTGCATAATCTCCCACTTGGGAAGTTCATTCATGTCATGATTTTGTATGAGTAGTATATTTTACAATCTCCCACTTGACCCAGAGTCAATCATTCATGTATATCCAACACACATTTGAAATGACTTACTTGTCTCTTTAGTTTAAGACAAGTCATGGGGAAAGTATCAGCTGAAGCGTCTCATGAAGAAATCATTTTATTCATTATGGTGTACTCTATTAGTGGTCTCGAAACCAATGATAGTGTAGATGAAGTTAACCCCGAGGTGTCGAATCTCTATGAACTTAACTATGCTTTTAGCTATTGTTATTCTAAATGTTCAGTAAATAAAGTTGAACGAAGTTCAAATGAAAGAAAAGATGGTGGTAGCTTAGTGAATCATAGATACTGGGTATGGATTATGCATACACGAACATGTGTAAAGACTCAAAAGTAATTCTTGCAAGACTTGTTGTGGGAATTTGTTTCCATATCAGACAACTTCATCATTTGGTGAAGTATACTGTCACAAGATTTTCCACCCTAAATACTCGTCTAGTGTTAGAAAACTTATACTTTTGATGAGCATATCCTGTTAGACTAGATTCGGATTAGTCTTAAAATTAGTTCGCTTAAGTCCATAGGAAACTTGTGTTGGAAGGACATTTGTAAAAGAGGAACATTTCAGCAAAATAGTAGATTTTATTATCGTAGATACTTGTATCAGGTATTTAGGTTTGCTGATGATATAGTTGTTTTTTTTATAATTTATTGAAGTACCTGATAACCTCGACTACAAGAATTGAAGACTTAGGAAATCTGCACCAGTTATCTCTAGAAGGCTCTTACTGAGAAAGCTTAAACTTTCTGCAAGGAAATACGCTTAAGTGAAAATCTATATGACAAAGTAGGTTAAGCTTGCTAACTTAGTGATGGAAAGCCACTTGCTGATCACCGGAAGCACTCAACATCTGAATGCAAAGAGCATTAAATGCTATAGAATCCATTCTGATGAAGACCAAGAAGAAGACAAGCATTTCATAGTGACTACACATCAAGATAGTGACTTTTTATTTCTGTGTCCAAGAATTTAAAATTCAAACGGACATAAATTTGCACTATAAATACATGATTGCTGAGCAGAGGAAGTTCACGATTTTCAAAAGGTACAAACTTACTTACAAGATCTCTCCACCCTGGTTACTTGAAAACCATTCAAGGCTTAAACTTGAGACACAACTACTTGTGAAGGAGTAGATTACTTAATCTATGGAAATTGATTAAGTGTTTTTTTCTTCTCAACTTGTAAAGTCTTGTCCAAGAATCATCCAAATTCATCGAACAAGTGATACAGAGTTGTGATTCTTCTACTTGCTTGAGTTAATTGAATAAGTTAATCTCAACAGTACTTTTTCTAAAACCACACTTATTACCCAAAAAGGCGTGTGTTACTAAAGTAAGGGGGAACCTGCTTAAAGGTTGAGTTAAGAAAAACCATGTTCTCACTGAGACTAAGAAAATTGTCTTAGTGGCAAAGTGAAGTGATCAACTTAAAAAGTTGTATTGATGAACTTTCATTTGGCAATGCTAGATACGATTTGTAAGGAACCTTAGATACTATCTTTGTGCTAGATAGGATTTGTAAGGAACTGTTGTCAGGGGCTTACTAGGGCTTACTAAGAAATATTTTATCGGTCCCCTGGGAATCCGTCACTTTAAGTCAAATGAGTTGAAAGTTGCCTATAAAGCATGTATTGCCGATGTGTGGTGAGTGTCTTAGTATTTACACGTTCTCCACCTTTGACCTTGCTCTCCGTCATGCATGTATTTGGTTGTGTGGTGAATGTCTTAGTATTCACACGTTCAACAAAAATTATAAGCATGTTGATGGGGTTGTGATTTTGGCACCAGGATTTGAGGACGTTGTAATTTATGGTATTCCTACTCCTCCTCGGGTTATTGTTGATGTGGGACAGAGTGGGGTCACTTCTTCGCCTCTGCGGGGTCATGCGGTAGCCCGAGTGGTACTTCTTGTGAGCTTGACAACGAGGTGGATCCCATTTGTGTTTGATGTTGCCCTTCTTGACAGAGCTCTTATGAAGCAAATGCTCACCGTCAAGTGTATTCCCCCTAAATTACGACTTGGTTTTGTTAGATTATTTCTGAGTGCTTAGGACAAGGTCCTAGCATGTCCGCTTGGGTGCAACTTCTTATCTTGTCGTGTTGTACTCTGAGTTCTTTTGTGCCTTCCAATCAAGCTCAACGACGGTTTAGGGAGAGGAAACGGTGTCAGTTTCAGTACATTTCTAGCGCCATTCTTCGATGAAGAGATCCTGGGGAAAGGCTTGGCCGGGTGAGAGACCGTATGGCCATTTTAATACTTCCATCCTAACGGTTTGACCTCATACTATTTTTAAATTATAACGGAAAAAATAAAAAGTATAATCACTATGGTTTTATAACATAATTATTTTATTAAATATTTTTTGAGTATGATATGAAAATAATGTGAGGTCAAATTGAACCTATAAAAGTCAACGGGAAGGAAATGAGAAGCTTATTTTTATTTAAATTTTTTACACACCACGTGGCGTGTCAGATGCGTGTCTAAGACGTATCTATGCATCTGACACACGTCCAACACATATATGGAGGATCATTTCGAGTGTAATAGTGTAAATACAATGCCGCTCATCTGAACTGCAAGGGCATTTGTTAGACATTGCAAATGATACCAGGCACGTCCTTTGATGGGCGGCAAGCCGTCAACAACCAATACAGAACCCAACTTAAGTGGTTTTTTCTGAAATTATTGGCACCTCGCAGCCATGTGGATAAGATGATGATGATAGATGTTTAAATTGCAACAGATGCATAATTTTCTTGAACAGGACTGTAATTTATGTCCAATACAGGCGCAAAATGTAGCCTAACATGTACATACTCAACTGTTTAATGTCTCATCTGCATCGTTTTGCAAATCTGGAATGCTTGTTTCGGCAGGTTTGCTGCACTGAACTAGATACGGTGCAGCCAATAGAGTCTGTTGTTCCTCGGCTGAGGCTGGACGATTCATGCCACTTGAATCCCTCGAAGCAGGTACAGTTTCAGAGGGCACAGAGCATGTGGTCTCTGGGCATGGTTTAGGATCAGAATCCATGTTGCACGTTCTGTCTGTTTCAGGCAGAGAATCTACTATTACATTCTTTGGGTACGAGTTATCAAGTAATGCACATGATTCTTTCGGTGTGGTCTCATGCTCAGTCGCGGGTGAAGTGGAACGTGCAGGAGTGGAGCTGCTATCAGGTTCTGCGTATGGTGCTTGTGGCACAGGGTTCATGATGTGAGTTTCTTGTTCCCTGTTTTTGCCAACTACATCTTTGCCTCCACCTGCAGTACAGATTTTAGTTTAAAGCCACGGGAGCTGTAATGCATATAATTAGTCAGAAAATTATCAGATAAGCATAACAAAGATCGAAAACAGACCAGCTTGAGAAGTGGTGGTTTGCACATTGGCACTTGAAGGAGTAGATGTACCTGCTGTTCCTTTCTTCATTCTCGACTGCAAAGACACAATCAGCATTGAATCAGTACACACAGCTGGGCGACCAACAGTACGTTTTTCAAGAGGCAAGTCACAATGCTTACAAATACTGAAAAAAGTGGAGGCAAGTAAAAATTATAAATCGTCTAAGAATCACAAATACTACAAGTATTGAGAAAACGGAGGAAACAAAAACCTGCAAAAATGCATATGATGATTCCTAGAATACAAGACTCACTATAGAAAAAGCGGAGGAAACAGAAAGCATCAAAATACCATAATTTTACTTGCTGCGATATATCACTATTTGATTTATATTTTAGTTAAAGCATCAAAATACCATAATTTTACTCTCTACGACATACTACTATTTGATTTATATTTTGCATCCAGCAGTAGACAAAAAGGAAGCAAAGGATCTAAAATCACCAAGTAATTGGCAAGTAAATAAAAATCAATTACATACCTTTGCATTCTCCTCACAGTATTTAATAACATATGATACATTTGTGCAGTGGCCATTCAAAAGTGAGTAGGCCCAGAGGAGGAGTTTCCGTGACGTATTCATATCGAGTATGTCAACCCCATCGATACCTGGCTGGATGTATGTTTCAGTTGCCAGTTGAGCAGGCGCCATATACAGATTTATTCCCGACGGAAGCAATGCACAAGACATGTCCTTGTAAAAGTTGTAAGAAGATCTGAGCACCGTGGCTGCAGTTTCCAGGTCTTCATCAGATACTCTCTTGATTAAAACATTCTTGATCTTGGACAATGAAGGATTCCATTTGGTTTCAAGAGTCTTTAGATGATTTGGGTCCTCAAATGCTGAACTCCATAATTCCTCCGACTGCAGATCAACACACAACAGCTGTTCACTTTCTTGCCCGCCACCATATATTTCATTTGAATGCCTTGAATGCAAGGGTGTAATCAATGCCATACTAATGACAAGGGATCTGCACCAGGCCGCAGAAACATGTCTATAAACTTTAGCACAGTTACTGTTTGATAATTTGGGATTCTTCAATCTCTTCCTAATCTTCTCATTTATTCCTTCTAGTGCTTCTACCTTGACATTTCTCTCCAATAGCTGTACATATTGATACAGATACCTGAAAATAAACATAAGAATGTAGTCATAGTAAAAAATCAATCTGTGGGTTGAGCATAAAATTTACAAAGAATACAGAAGTGCCCGATAAGATAGTAATATTGAAATCTTTTATAAGTTGTATGTCAATGTAATAACTAAGAAATGAATTCTCTTGAGTACATGTAGTGAGTGTTTGCAACAGCTTTTTCGGAACTGCTTATTGCTTCTTATTAGCATTAGTAAAAAGTGACTGTTTTCAGAAAACAACTTCTACTACAAACAACGCTAATAATAAGAAGCATTTGCAAACAGGCACTTACCCATACAAGCTGCTTTCTGTCAATTCTGGGCTCTTGAGCTCCGGCAAATTGCATATATCTGACCATAAGTTGACTTGATCCAAGAACAAATTAAATAGTTTCTCCAGCGGTTGCTCCACAGAATCAGTAGCACCACTAGACCCGCCATCAGATTGACTTACAGACATAATCAAGGCCCTTATGTACCTTCCAAGGGTCAATGGGACAAGATCTTCAAGGCACAATGAGAACTGTATTCATGGATAAATTACACAAATTACAGATTGCTTTTTCACTTCTAAGGTTGATAATCTTATGGATAATGGGATGTAGAAATGTCACCACAGGACGAAAATTTTAGATTTTCCAGCGGAGATTATATATGTGAAAGTTGAACTTTTGAGGTTTAAAATACACAACACTAAAAGCAGGACAATAAAATACTCAAACGGGACATAGCTTAAATGTAATTGAACTTTTTTTTTGAAACCGCAAAATTTTATTACTAATGCAAAACAAGAATACATAAAACGTTTAATTGAGTGCATAGAAGTGCACTCAACACCTCTCCCTTCTGAACCGACTATCACTCCAAGACCACATAAAGAAGCCTATACAAAATAAGTCTAGAATGCTCAAATAAATTACCCTTTTAAGCGTGTATGGTAGGAATTACATTTTGATCACCCTATCGTCTAGTTTGTCTATCTTAAAAGATAGCCAAGAGTTAGAAGGTATGAGATGGCCATTCATCTCTGATCAAAACCGCAAGGGGGAAATTCAAAAATCTGTTCAATGATGGACCCCTACGGATTCCATAACCAGTTAACACTAATTATGTAAGAAGCTGAGCAAGTACAGAACAACAAACACACCAAAAAAACCACACCCACGTGACAAGCTGGACCAGAAGCAAGGTACCAAGAAAAATGCTTTTGAGTCATTCAACACGTTTGGCGTTAATCTGAGACAAACTAAACGTTGCCTTGCACCATTTTTTCACGTATGATTGCATGTTTAAATCTTTTGAGATACCAAACACTTCGTTCTTTATCTTTTATAAAATACCTCGACATATGAGGGCTATGTGATGCAAGATGAATTAAATAGATCATAAAGGCATTAAAGTACAATAACAATTAAGTTGTCTTGCATTTAGCATCACTCCTAAATATCTGCGGTTCCAGTGAAATCTATTTTGACATATCAAAATAAGCAAATATCGAAGCAAAATTAATTATTTCAGGAAAAAATTTCCCCCAACACCACACCTTTCCGGGCTACAATTGTACACAATTTAAATGCAAGAACCAATAGTCTATAACAGCATTAATGAAGTAATACCCGTTTATCCGCCCGAAGCGTGATGTAAGCCCTATCAAGCGTAAGGATATCTCCAGTCTGCTCCAGTAATTTCAAATAGAACAGAATGTACTTCCTAATACAGGTAATGAATTTCCGTGAACTTTCTGCCAAGTTAACATCAAGAACTCGCCTGTTTCCAGAAGGACCTGGAGTTTTGCGTCTGCATTACAAAGACATAAGCATATCTAACATTAGTGATACGAATAATGACTCAATTTTGTAAACAAATTATCCATGGATATAAAGTGTCTGCATTTCTAAGTTTTGGTGGTGTTAGTTGAAAAAAATATATAACAAATTAGGTAACGTAATATGTAAAGGTTTTATCTACCTAACAAGTACGGTACTGTCAAAAAATTAAGTTATAAGTGCATCAAGATATTCACCCGTCAGTCAGTTAAGTTTCACTGTATGAAACAGTTTGGACTTTGGCTGATTGGCCATCATAATTTGTTTCTTGAGGCTATTATATGCAGGCTTCTTTAGATTTGTATTTTTTCAGCTGAACCGTGTTTATTACATAGGTGTTTATTTGGACAATTCAATCCATATTCACATGTGCCAAACAAACTTATTGTTCAAAACTATTTAACATGCTCTGATAAATTAAATAATTAATATTGCAGAAGTAAAGTAGACTAAAATGCTTTCTATTGCAGTTGATCAGCTACCAACAAGGATTACATGTGCTGGGTACACGTTTAAACTTTTTGAATTGGCTCCAAAACTATATGCATGCATTATTGAAATTTCAAACTTATTAGAACTAAACTAATCAAGTAGATTAACTGATAGCAACCATATCATATAAAATGATTTCTACTCTATCAAATAAGTTCATTCCTTATAAATTTCAAGTTGGATTGGCAAAACTTAAAATATCAATGCGGATGGACTTATGTACCTTCCCTTCTTGACCGTACTGTCAATTTCCCACATGTTTATTGTAAAAGAAGAACGTGAGGACTTAAAGCAGAAAGAAAGCTCCTCCTTGGATTTCTCTATATCCCCAGTCCCACCTCTTCTGTATAAGCCTTGAGCTAGCATATACCTGGCTTTATGGAAATGCTTAAGGTCGCCTTCCACACACATTACAAGGGCAGAGAGGCAATCACTATAGAGCAGATTCCACACCTCATCAAGTTTTTGGTTGTGTACCAGCACAGAATGGTCATTGGGGGTTCCATCTTCCACATGCATGGATACATCTGAACTTCCCGGTTCAAGCCCATGAAAAATATCCATCACATTTTCCCTTGTTGATTGACAAAATGAATGTGTTGCAATAACCTGGAACACAAACAAAACTGATCTTAGTTATGCTCGGATTTCAGCAGTCAACTTTGGGTATGTTCAAAAAAAAATGTTGACAAATTTACTTTTCTATGTAGTCCTTTTTAGATGACCCTAAACTTAATGTAGTAAAAGTTTCTGCATCAATTCATATATACGGTCCAGTATAAGTGAGAAATGAGCTAAGTAGGCTTCAGAGTAAACAGTCTTAAAAGAAATATAATATGACCAATAGAACCTTTAGAGCGTCTTCATGTTGTTTCCCCAATTTACATAGTAACTTTAGCCGAGACGCATGCATTCTGTAGAATGGATCTACAGCAGACGGATTTAGGGCAATAGCTTCCGCGTAATGTGCCAGTGATATATCATGAGAATATCCAAGTTTCTCACAGAGTTTTCCCATGTAATACTTATGAGACCAGTCTTCCCTGTCAAAGGAAATTTGTTAAGCCTTTATGACTTTCTGGATTATAAATAGTTGACAATCAGCATGAGAAAAGGAAAGATACTTTAGTTTAAAAGCCTTGTCAAAATGATTCATTGAGTGCTGGCAAAACATCCTCCACACTGCATCTCGTGAAGGTATAAGAGATCTCTGATCGTAAAATGGTACAACATTCTGAAGACCATCATAATACACCAAGGCCAATAGCTCATGTATCTCTCCCTACAATTATGAAAGATAGAGATCGACAATGAAGAATAGGTTAAGTTGGGAAAATATAATCATGGCCACTACTCTTAAATCTTCTTCTTTATGAACAATATTAAAAAAAAAAAAAATACAATCCTAATAACTAGAGTTTGGTAGCTATTCACTATTTCATAAGCTCTGCAGTGTTATTGGCATGATGCGTTTACATTTTTGATAGATATTAAACCACAAAAAAATTATTCATTTTCTCGGAGAAGCTTTTTTACTTGGAGACTTGACTGTTAACATTTCTGGTGCCATATTTTTTTTCTTTTTTCTTTTAATAAAATAAAATAGATAGTTGAGAATATTACACCAATCCGACTGGTTACCCAGAATATCACTACGACAACTATAAGTCGTTTACCTACATATCATGTAATGTTTACCCAATCATTATTGCATAAAACGTTCATACATTGAAATTTAGTGTTATCATGCCTGAAACATTGTGACAATTGTACTTTTAAAGTTTTTTTTTTCCAGAAGAATAAGTAGTTATGAACTAGAAAAACACAATAATTTTCCCATTTATGAACAAATTAGATGCAATTTACTGTAAAAAATATTTTCAAGCATTTAGAACTCACTTCCATTTGGAACCATGTAACTACAAGTATACTCTCAGAAATAATTTTTCACACAATTTACCTATCCCCTTGCAAATTCTTTCACATGCCGTTTTATTATCATTACACTATTATTTGCACTAAGGAGCTGCAATGATAATAGACTTGCTTTAAAAAAAATGAAAATCCGTTCCAAATGGGTGTAAACATGTAATAGTGAAGTTAACAAATGACCTACTGCTTTATAGGGATAGCCATCACTTTTTTAATAGCATAAGCATGAAAACTCCATTCATTAGATTACCAGAGGGATTAAACTCGATTGTCAAATATAAAAATCCAAATACAAACAACTAACCTCTTCAATGCCTCAATGGCTGAGATCAAGAGGTATATTCAGTATCAGTAAAACAGGTTTTTTTTTTTTTTTCTTTCTCCCTAATAAGAAACTACTACGGAACTGGAGATCAAGAGCTTGTTCATTTTTTATTTTTTTTAAAGAGTTCATATTGGATTCTTAGAGAAGGAAGGTAATCTTAAACGACGTGGGAGTTGGAATCTAAATTGGTGTGTTATATTTGAATCAGGAGGGGAAAATGAAGAATTAGTATATATAAATAACTTATACTTTCATATAAGCTAGTATACTTCTACCATAAAAGGATTCAAATTTGTTTGGTTGCAGCTCTGATGCTTACCTTGAAGTTTATCAGAACTTGTATTATCTTATTGCTTAGTCACTTTCCTGCTCTAAACACACA
>JAQRGC011278376.1:0-10120 GCA_028659135.1 Plantago lanceolata | reverse complement strand
CCTCAATAACTTGTTTTTACAAAACAACTACGTCATCAACAACCTAATACAAATACTTGGAATTTAAAGCTAAAGTCCTGCTGAAATGTTCCTCTTGTACAAGTTCCTTTCTAACAAGGTTTACCTACAGGCTTAGGAGTACTAATTTCTGGACTTAATCCTAATTTAGTCTTAAGTGGAATTGCTCATCAAAATTACAAGTTTCCTAACAAACATTTAGTAAGTATATATTAAAGAAATACATAACGCAAAATAACTATTTTTAGAAAATAATAAGTAAAGTTGTGAAATATTGCGTCAATAAGATTCGAACCCAACACTTTCCATTAAAAGAATGAAAAATGAAAAAAACATAAAAAAAAAAATTCATGCCAACAAGATTTGAACCTTTCATCTTCTACTTAAAAGATGACACATGTACGCACTACATTAAAATTGAATAAGTAAGATGGACGGATCAGATTGAAATTCAATAAATTGGAGATGTTCACACTCTTTTCTATTATATTCGGTTATTATATATGCTATAATAACAGGCGGCAGGGGCTATTAGGGAGGTACTGGAACTTTATAGCATGGCATCATGTCAAGAAGTGAGTTATCCCAAATCAGCGGTTGTTTTCAATGACGGGGTTAGTGATGACATTCAATTGCGGATCCTGAGTATTTTACAAGTACAACAAATTGAGGCTCATGACGAGTATCTTGGACTGCCTCCTGTTGTGGGTATATCAAAAAAGGAGGCGTTTCAGTCGATAAGAGATAGGGTGTGGAATAGGATTAGGGGATATGAAGAGAAGAACTTATCGATGGCAGGGAAGGAGGTATTGATTAAATCTGTGCTGCAATCAATACCAACGTATGCAATGAGTTGCTTCATTATTCCAAAGACGTTGTTGAGCGAGATTGAGTCACTAGTTGCAATGTTTTGGTGGGGGAACAAAGGGGTTGATAAAATTCACTGGATTAAGTGGGAACGGTTGTGTGAGAGTAAGCGTGACGGGGGCTTGGGATTCATGGATTTACACTGTTTTAACATGGCAATGCTTGCGAAACAGGTTTGGAAGATTTTACATCAACCAGAGACGCTCCTTTCTCGTTTACTTAAAGCCAGATACTTTCCTAATACATCGGTATTGGATGCTACAGCAAGTGCAAATTGTTCATTCACCTGGCGTAGCATTGTGGTAGCCATTCATGTGGTAATGAAAGGACTGAGGTGGAGAGTGGGAGACGGGATGAACATCAAAGTTTGGTACGATGGTTGGGTTCCGAGGAATGGTTCGTACAGGGTATTTGGGGGTCAGGGAGGCCCTTACGATCAAATGCGAGTCGGTGAATTAATAGCTGAGGATAAAGATTGGAATTCAGAGCTTCTGGATAATCTTTCTTCAGCAGAGGACAACAGGAACATTAAAACTATCCCTATTGCACAAACTGATTTACAAGATCAACTCATATGGCATTCAACTGCAAATGGACTTTTTTCAGTGAGTTCAGCGTATTACCTGGCTAAGGATTGGTCGCGTCAGCAACGGGATGTGCGGAACGGTTCTAGGAGTTCTGTGTCGGCGATGAACTGGAACATTCTGTGGTCTACTCCGATTCCAGAAAAGATTAAGATTTGCGTTTGGCGTGCTGCTAATAATGCTCCTCCCATTCTCGAGTTGCTACATAAACGCAGAGTATGTGAAGATTCAATATGTCCAATGTGCAGAAATGAATCAGAATCTATGCTACATGTTTTGGTTACCTGTCCGTTCTCTCGCAAAATCTGGGCTCTTTGTGGGGTTCCTTTTTCTGTATTGCAGCACTGAGCGGCGATCTTCAGCGAATGGGTGCAGAGCTTCCATCGAGCGGCGGACGGAGGGCAGTGGAAATTGGGGCTCATCGTGATGTGGGCTATTCGGTATTCACGAAATGAATTCGTGTTTGGGGAGGGCGTGCGGGCTCCGATTGCTGTGGTGGAGTTCGTGAGCCGTTTCGCTGATCGGTGCGGTGTGCAGTGGTTATCTTCTCCACGGGATGTTGCTGGACGAAATGCAGCAGTACGTGTGGTAGGTGATGAGCCATTTGCAGAGGATAAGGTCAAAGTGATGGTTGACTCAGCTTTGTTCCAAACAAGTAACATTGGTTTGGGTATGGTTGGTTATAATTACTTGGGTCAGGTTATGAGTTGGAGACAAGAGCTTATTCCCCATTTTCTTGACCCACCTATGACGGAGGCTTATGCGATACGAAGCGGCTTGAAGTTTGCTCTTTAGAATGATTGGAAGAGATTAATAATCGAGAGTGATTGCCAAGTTATCATTAATATGATAGTAAAGGGTAGTCATTCTTTTTCTATTTTTGGACCCATTTTGTTAGACATTAAACATTTATCTTCTTGTTTTCTCGAGTTAACTTTTAAGTTCGTTCCCCGTGACTGTAATGTTGTAGCTCATACTTTGGCTAAAGGCACAACATATACGCGGGTTGGTCAGGATTTTTTACCGGCTATGTAATTTGACCACTTTTTTATGTGAATGAATATCACATTTCCTTCTCAACAAAAAAAATATATATGCTATAATACATGATACAATCAAAATTTAATCACACTCTATTTAATTACTATTTGTAATTGGGAGTGATTTAGAAAATACTATAACATCAAGTAGCCCTATTCAGACCAGGGAACAAGTATAAGATTAATTTTGTGATAGAAAAGAAACTTACAGGTGTTTTGCTGATTTAGGCATTTCGTCGAACAGCTAGTGTACTAAGGTTCCAGAAACTCTGTTCTTGCAGATATTAATGTCCTCAACCATTTATGATCGAGCTATTGAAAGGTCATCACAGATTTAAATTACAGAGCAAATAGAAAACTGAAGTGAAAATCGAGTCCAGATATAGTAGAACTGATACCTTTTCCTCGAATTAGTGCTGAAAACCGTCTCAACTGTGGCTTGAGGGTGTTGACGCCAGACAAATTTCCTGGCTAGGTCGACGATGACCTACTCCTTACAACTCATGATGCAGAGAACGGTATTGATTTGCAGAGATTCTTATCTCGGAATCAATTCGACCACTAATCTTTGAGATTGATTTGCAAGATTCAAATCTCGTTATCAATTTTCTATTTGATCTTAAAAAATTATAGTAGCTAATCCTGAGTGTCTGCTGGATTAGATTTAGAGACGTAAGAGAAAGGAATTTGAGAGATTATTTAGAGAAAGGAAAAGGCAAAGTCAGGATTCGGGACAGAGGCGTGCAGTGAATAAATGGATAAGAAAGAATCTATAAACAACATGAACTAAAATAACGGAAACTTCACGCGCAAATCTTTCACTCACGCACACGTAGCGGTAATAACGTATTATAATACATTAAAATAACTAAATACGAAATTACGGGACACGGTTCCTAAGTAATCGAATTGAGTTTCTAATTCGATTTCCATATGTTAAAGTTCATCAAATAAACAAAAGCATAAAAATAATTATTAGCCAGACAATCAAATATAGATAAATGATTAAAATCTATTAAAATTAATTAGGAAAATACGGGATATTACATGTATCGTCATAAAATGGGCGAAGTACACCTTTTAAGATCCAAAATCACCATATTTGTAGCTAAGTACCTACAAATACAAAACAATGCAATACCACGTGATTCTACTCTAAAAATTAAACTAAATGCAAGATTTAAAACAATAAAAGACGATAAAAGACTCAATTTCAGTTTGAAATACACTGTCATTAGTGGAGTAATATGAAACCTTGCCAAACTGAGATACACGAAGATGGCCCTGTCTAATGTACGTACACCTAAAAAACTGCTAAACTACACACTAAATTTAGACAATCCATGACAAAATCCACCTGGACTCATGGGTTCGTGGCAACCGAATTTTGATTATTACGCCCTTGTATGATATTGCGAGGTTCAGTGACATGTACATGAATTTAAACTCGAGTTAAAAGAAAAATTGTATTTACAAGTAAAAATACAATAGTTACCACATAGTTTAGGAACTCCATATGAGGATTAATGTTATGAATGAGTTTATAACGGGTTTTATTACTTACTAAGATTGGAGTCATGCTATTAAAAGCGTACTCAATTCCGAAGAATATTGGAATAAAGGAAAAAAATGGAGGGTGGAGCACAACTTCCTCTACCCATTGCTACTCCATCTCCGTACTAAATACCTACATGTGAAAATTTGAATTAATGTATTATCCAATTTTTTCGGGGTAGGTGTTTAGGATGCTTCCAAGATCCAAAAGAAGCTTTTATGTGTATGATGTCTGTTTGTGTTTATCCCCAATGCATTTTTGTAAGACAGATGGCTAGAGTTATATGTGAGATTTACTATAAAAGTGAAACAAATTTGTAGAATTGTATTACTGTTTTACATGCCCTCTGAAATGATCCCAAATGGGTCTTTGCGAATGCTTTGATGTTTAACGGATGTTCTTTATTTCGCCACTTATCTTGATTTTTAGGTGTACAGATTGAATCATCTTCGTTGTTGTTAATTGAGCAATTCTTATCAATTTCCCTTGTTGTATTTAGTACAGAAAAAATAGGAACTCACTTACGTGTTTAGTGGTAGTTAAATAGATGATAAGGGAGAAATTGAGGATCTAGAGATGGCTCAGTTTTCTTACACGGATTCAATGTACGAGGGCTCAAGTCATAATGGCGTGCAACACATACCTTTCAAGACCTCTACGGGGTCAGTCAGGGTATTGTTGCTTCACGGTAATTTGGATATTTGGGTTAAGGAAGCAAGAAATCTGCCAAACATGGATAAATTCCACAAGAGTCTAGGTGGTATGTTTGAGAGATTTTCTGTCAAGTTTGCCAGTAAGGTCGATTCATCTGTGCCTACGAAAATAACTAGTGATCCTTATGTCACCATTTCGGTATCTGATGCTGTCGTTGGTAGGACTTTTGTTATAAGTAACTCGGAGGATCCTACATGGAACCAACACTTTTATGTCCCTGTCGCTCATTATTGTGGGGAAGTACATTTCGTAGTTAAAGATAGTGATGTGGTTGGATCTGAGTTAATAGGAGCCGTAGGGATTCCTGCTGAGCAACTTCTCTCCGGCGCAAGAATAGAGGGCACCTATCCCATTCTCGGATCGAATGGAAAGCCGTGTAATAGAGGAGCTATTTTGACTTTGTCGATTCAGTATATACCAATAGAGCGAGTTCCACTTTATCAGGGTGGTGTTGGATCTGATATTGCCTATCAAGGTGTGCCTGGTACCTATTTTCCTTTACGGAAAGGTGGAACCGTCAAACTGTACCAAGATGCTCACGTACATGATGAGACACTTCCCAATTTGTTGTTGGCTAACAATGGGTATTATCAGCATAGACATTGTTGGCGTGATATATATGAATCAATAAGTCAAGCTCGTCGGTTTGTCTACATTACAGGGTGGTCTGTTTACCACCTGGTTCAACTGGTGAGGGATGATCCTGGTCTCAAAAATAGCTGTTTGGGTGAGCTTTTGAAAGTCAAATCTCAAGAAGGTGTGAGGGTGTTGCTCCTTATTTGGGATGATCCTACTTCAAGAAGCATATTGGGAATTAAGACGGTAAGAACCTTTCTACCGTGATTTGCAATCATTTAATACTCAAGAAAATGTTTAAACTATTTTTCATTGCTTTGTTCTAATCATGGATTAAAGTTCTGTTTTATGTTTCTGCGGGTTCAAAACAAGAAATATTTCGAATGTGTCAAACTATTTTGAAACACTATTGCATTAAAGTGTTAAATGAAATGTAGAAAATTATAATCCAATCCTTTGTTAATGCCCAACAAGTAGCATGTGTGCCTTTCATCATATTTGGAATAATGTCTAAAGGTAAGTACTTATTGTCGTCATACACCAGTTCTGAGCTATTCTTTACATTATGGGCCTTTCCATTTGACTATTTTGAGTACTTTTTATGTTTAGGAAGGTGTAATGGGGACAAGCGATGAAGAAACACGTCGTTTTTTCAAGCAGTCATCTGTTCAAGTGTTGTTGTGCCCTCGTAGTGCTGCCAAAGGGAGTTGGGCAAAAAAGCAGGTTACTTAATGTTCTCCTTACAGATAAATGATCCCATTCATTAAATTTCTTTCTGCTAAATGCATCAATATAATAACTCTATGTATATATCATGCACAAAATTCTAATTTAGTCGTTCGAAATGGTGTGATATTTATGTACTATAATATTTATTATTCTGGTATAGGATATTTGACTCTAGCCATTATGTTTGATTGACAGAGATAGAAATTCTTCTAAATTGGCTAATCAATACACTCTTTACCAGAAATCGACATGTATTTCATTTACTGGGCTCTAAAATATTATTATATTCTACATCTCATGCAAACAGGAAACTGGAACAATCTATACTCATCATCAAAAAAGTGTGATTGTAGATGCTGATGCTGGTAATTTAAGGAGAAAAGTCGTAGCATATGTTGGTGGTCTTGACCTTTGCGGAGGAAGATATGATACCCCAAAACACCAAATTTTTAGCACATTACAAACTATTCACAAGGAAGACTATCATAATCCTAACTATGCGGTAATCGTTGTGATACAGTTGTGCTGTATATGATCCATTTTATTGTGTTTATCTCCATACTAATTTATGCATACTACTTATTTGAATTTTCTGTTTAATTCTCAATACCTTTGGTTATGTAGACTCCTGCTGATGGTTGCCCAAGGGAGCCCTGGCATGACTTACATTGTCAAATTGATGGACCAGCTGCGTATGATGTCTTACAAAACTTTGAGGAGCGCTGGTTGAAGGCATCAAAGCGTAGTGGACTGCAAAAAGTTAAATCATCACATGATGATTCTTTACTCAAGCTTCAGAGGATCCCTGATATAGTTGGGTTAGCAGAAGCTACTGACGGTAACACACGTGATCCAGAAGGCTGGCATGTACAAGTATGATCGGATTGTTTTACTTATTTGGTTGATGTTTCAGATATAAAAATGAAAAATAATAAATACATATTTTGTGATTAAGGTGTTCCGGTCCATCGATTCAAATTCTGTTAAAGGTTTCCCCAAGGATCCGAAAGAAGCACCGAGCAGGGTAAAAACTATTAACGACTCTTACCTTTTGATGCCACTTTCTTTTTTTCATCTATAGAGAGGTATCAGGCCTGAGATGATTGTTAAAGTGACATTCGTCTTTGCTGGCATGAAACAGAACTTGGTGTGTGGGAAAAATGTACTTATAGACATGAGCATACACACAGCTTATGTAAAGGCAATACGTGCAGCACAACATTTCATCTACATTGAGAACCAGTACTTCCTTGGGTCTTCGTTCAATTGGGCAAACTATAAAGACTTGGGTGAGGAATTTATTATTTTATCTACATAAATGTATGATATTAGTAATTACAGCATACCATCTTGAGCTACTCTCATGTGTATTAAATTTGGTTGCTACAGTTTTTCTCTATTATATCTACTTGGCAAAAAGATTGGCCTAGCTTTGATTGATGATGTTTTCTTAAGGATTTCATTTCCTGGTGTCCTCCTACTTTTTTTTGAAAGCAAGCAAATGAAAGGAAATACGTTTTCATATCAGGTGCAAACAACTTAATTCCAATGGAAATTGCTCTGAAGATTTCTAACAAGATTCGAGCCAGGGATAGATTTTCCGTATATATTGTTGTTCCAATGTGGCCAGAGGGAAATCCAACTAGTACCCCAACACAAAGAATTCTCTTTTGGCAGGTTGGCTTCTTAATATCCTGATAGTTTTTGATTTTGTGAAAATGAATGAATGAACGTGTATGGCTTCTTAATATTCTCTTTTGAATAATGATTTTGGGGAACAAAAAATTGGTCTAATCCAAATTTGTATTTTCCTAGGACCCAACTAAAATAAGGTGGGGTTTATACGTGTTTCTAAGAGTTGGCATTTTCAATTTTATTTGTAAACTTGGTGATAAATTTTTACCGGCTATGATTCTTATTTTGATATTTACACGTGGAATGGAATTAGTATGAATAAGGGTAATTCCAGCATGAGTAATCACGTATTGCTAGACATCATGTGGAATGTACCATGTTTTATGATATGATTATTAAAAGATCAGGATCATATGGATGATTAAAATGGAAATAAAGGGTAAAGAAGAAATTAGATTGTCTGGCGCACAACTAATTTGAAGCTTGATTAGTGCATTTAATCTAATGGTGTTTAGGATATATAATGTTATTATGGTTCCTGTATCTGATGTTTCCATCAACAATATAGGCGGCTATCCATGTATGGTTAGAATAAGAATGGGAAAATGCCAATTAGTGTTTTCATATGTATTGTATGATTTTAGTTATGACCTGAGTATCACTGTTTACCTATCGTCTACAAGTATCACTTTTGATTGTTTGATTTACTTTTTCATATTAATTTCATTAAACCTTGTGATTCTTCATATGCTTGCAGTACAATACAATGCAAATGATGTATGACACCATCTACAATGCGTTAGTGGAGATGGGTCTTCAAAACGAGTTCGAACCCCAAGATTATCTGAATTTCTTTTGCCTTGGGAACCGTGAGGCGGTAAACCCAGGAAGCAAACCAGATACCTCTAAAGAAACTACTCCACAAGTACATTAACTTGACTTCTCAATTATTTAAGGGTTCATTTATATCATACTAGTATTCTTGCTTTTATATGTATGTGCTGGCTTTCTCAACCTATAGTGTATTTCTCCAGGCACTTACTAGAAGAAATCGACGCTTCATGATCTATGTCCATTCGAAGGGAATGATTGTGGACGATGAGTTTGTGCTAATGGGATCTGCTAACATCAATCAACGTTCTCTGGAAGGAACCCGGGATACTGAAATAGCAATGGGTGCATATCAGCCGCAATACACTTGGGCAAATAGACATGCTAATCCACGTGGACAGGTAAGATATGATAACCTTGGTTTAGCAAAGTATTTAACTTGCAGTATAATTTAAAATGTAGCTATATCGAGTGTTTCCTATTAGATGTTAATTATAAAACAATTCTATTGATTTTACACAATAGATCTTGTGGACATGTTATTCTGCGCCACTTGGTTAATGTACACGAGTACATGTATCGCAACTCTGTTTGAAAGCAGTTTAAATGAATTCCGGTCACAATATCTAATAGACCTGGTCCCGATAATATTTTCCTATGAAAGTTCATCTTGCAATGGAATCCCATGCAATCTACTTATAATATTTTGCGCCCAATTTGTATTTCTGAGTAAGTAGTGTGATTTGATCCACTTATGATGTCGTGAAGCTGAAATTTAAGGATATTTCCTAGTCCAAAACTAAAATGGGAACTATGGTGCTCACCTGTATGAAATTTACAGCTCACTCACTGTCTTTAGGAAACATATTTTTTATTTAGTAGAATATACTCTAACGTAAATTTGTGTCGCTATGCTTCAGATTTTTGGATATAGAATGTCACTTTGGGCCGAACACACGGGTACTCTTGAAGAATGTTACGAGCAACCAGAGAGTTTGGAATGTGTGAGACGTGTAAGATGGATGGGAGAGCATAACTGGAGACAATTTGCATCTACTGAAGTAAGCGACATGACAGGACACCTCCTTAAGTATCCTGTAGAGGTTAGTAGAACTGGGAAGGTGAAGTCGCTTCCTAGATGCGAAACATTTCCAGACATGGGTGGAAAAATTATTGGAACGTTTACTGGTATTCAAGAAAATCTCACAATTTGATCAATATGTTTGCTTGCGGGTAACGAGTGTGGCATTTGTTCTGTATTCTTCATCTTTGGATTTTTTTTCCATATATTCTTCGTACAATAGATGGATATAGAAGTGTGATAGAACACTTTGTGTAATACATACATTACACATGTGCATGCTCGTGAATCTTGATGAATGTATGAGGTTTCACTTCGTACTTGCTTACGTGCACTGTGTATTCCGCTTCATTTTTGCTGTCAATTTGTCGAATTTCCAAAAATGAGTGAGGATCTAATAAACCGATAAGTTCAAGCCAAGCAAGCGCATGCATTTTGCAAAAGGATCCAGGAGTAATTGAGGCCTTTTTAAGGAATCTGCTCATAATAC